>JARDVA010464031.1:1420-23632 GCA_030265315.1 Mopalia swanii | reverse complement strand
CACACGTTCAGCTGTATGGGGTAGTACATGCGCCTCACATTTAGATGATCTTGATCGGTCGCAGAGACGCTGGCACATATTCTTCATTACCAGACCTCTAAGAGAAACTCTGATGGCTCCTTGTTCAGTACAAATTGAAACTTAATATTCTTTATACGGTATTTAAATCTAAATATGGTTATGTCCGTGATTATATATGTACTGCGTTCGAACCTAGTAGATCACTTCGGTCATCTAACAAATCACTACTTAAGATTCCAAAATACAAAACCGAGTCTTGGGTGTATCTAGGGCAATGGGTTGCTATATTACCTTACAGTGTCAAACAGCTTCCATCTCCACAATCATCCTTTGTGTCTGTAAAGATTATTTACCAATTTTTATTGGATCTAAATTAAACTAATGTGATGTTCTTAATGTTTTTCTTTTCCTTTTTATTGTAAACAAAACACTTGTGATGTGCATATTGGTGTGTTGGTATACTTGCCACCTCGATTTGGGCCACTTTTCTCTTGTGATATTATTTCAGAGAATAATGTTATTATTTATATTTATTACAAATTGCCTCCATTTGACTGTTATGGCCCGTATATGTGGCACGTATAGGCCTATATGTATGATTCGCAATCTACCAATGCACTCCAATAAACTAGAGTCATCGGTTTACAACCAGCAGAGAGCATTGACAATTCCCCTTGTTCTACTAGTGTTCCCCATAAAGGTGGATTGTCAAGAGAATCGGGACGTAAATATCGTAAATCGATTTAAACTTAAACAGAGGAAAACAACTTCAACACGAACCGAATCATTACTTACTCTGTTAGTAGGGGGAAATGACAAATAAAATACATCCCTCTGCCGCTGCTTTTTTCAGTAACCGCCTGACTGTCCACAGATTAACTCTGACCTGGATCGTCTTTACTTAAGCTCCGTGGTTAAGTGCGTGGAGTAAGAGGCATCGCATCATAGGATATCACTGGGAGAAAGCATAATCGTGTCACTCAGACACTCAGCTGATGAGCGTTTACGTGCGGTGAAATGCTTGAAGTGATATTTCTAATACTAGATTAGGAGTTTTATCTGCTATTAGTGACTGCTATAATTGAGCAACCGACCCCTGATCAAGGGATCGCTTGTTCGAATCTCGGTGCCGCCCCTCCATAATAAGTAGCCCCTTAATATCAGTTGGCATAAGTAGCCTATAGGCTAATGTTTCTTGTAATTAACACCTACATTAAA
This sequence comes from Mopalia swanii, assembly GCA_030265315.1. Classification (NCBI taxonomy): domain Eukaryota; kingdom Metazoa; phylum Mollusca; class Polyplacophora; order Chitonida; family Mopaliidae; genus Mopalia; species Mopalia swanii. The sequence continues at coordinate 22,393 of JARDVA010464031.1, read as the reverse complement.
TAAAGCATTTGACTGTTGAGTGTGGCCAGGGGACTCATAGGTTGTGCTCAGTGACTGTCTCACCTGTGATGGTCAGTCAGTTCCCTAAAGGAAAGAGAGGATTGCGAAATAATTCATTATGCGCTAATAAAGATAAATCAGGCATGGATATAGCTGGGTAATTTGTTTTGTTTTGTTTTTGTTTAGATTTTCCTTGCTACAAGTGTACTCTTCGCAAAAGGTATGTACTCTCACAACCATAACCGTCAAAGACCCAGGGAACTTTTCACTGTATTTATACAATGAATTCAAACAAATGTTTTAAATATGTTTTATCCCGTCAGTGTCGATCATTTCGTTTTAACAGTAATAAACATATTTTGGTAATGACGTCACAAATAAATGCTAGTAGTCACTTAATTACACAAAATGTCTGGTCGTAGCATCTTTGATTTAAATGACTTCAGTGGGCACTTTTATATTAAGTGATTTTGTGTGTATGGTCTTTTTCTTTAGGTAATGTTGTTCGAAAGTCGGTGGATTCATTGTCACCAGAAGAAGTGTTGAAACTGCGAGTTGCGCTCGAAAGAGTAGAGGCAGATACTAGTCTAGAAGGATTCCAGGCTATAGCAGGTTATCATGGTGCTCCAGCGGGATGTCGCAAGTCCGATGGTACTCCAATAGCTTGCTGTTTACACGGAATGCCAGTGTTTCCACATTGGCATCGACTTTATGTCACACAGTTGGAACAATCTCTTCTGAAACAGGGATCAGATATTGGTGTCCCATACTGGGACTGGTCAAAGCCTATAACTGCTCTTCCTGATATTGTACGAGAGCCACTGTTTATCAATCCACAGGAAGGGAAAGCCCAGAAGAATCCATTCTATGAGGGTGCCATCGCGTCGGAAAATAGTCACACGGCTCGAGCTGTAGACGACAGGCTGTTCGAAACACCAGCCAGTGGGCACTTCACGCCTCTTATGGAAGGAATTCTATTGGCATTAGAACAGGAAGACTTCTGTGATTTTGAGGTGCAGTTCGAGATAGCCCATAATGCTATCCATTACATGGTTGGAGGTCCCTATAAATACGGCATGTCTACATTAGAGTGGACATCATATGATCCAATCTTCTTTTTACATCACTCCATGACGGACAGGGTTTTCGCAATCTGGCAAGCTCTCCAGGCACTCAGGCATTTACCAAGTGACAGGAGTAACTGTGCCATTCAACAAATGCACCGTCGCATGAAGCCATTTAGTTCAGACACAAATCCGTTTAAGCTGACAAGACTGCATTCTAAACCAAACCAATTATGGGATATATCTGCTCTGGGATATGAGTACGATAATCTAGAGCTAAACGGAATGAGCGCTGCCGACTTGAACAAGCTTCTCAGTGATAGACACTCACAGGCAAGAGTTTTCGCAGGATTTAGACTTAGCGGGATCGCTACTTCGGCAGATGTGAAGATCTATGTTTGTGTTCCAAGTGGTAATGACAAGAAAGAAGACGATTGTTCTCATTACGCTGGACGTTTCTTTATACTTGGTGGTCAAATTGAAATGCCATGGTCTTATGACAGAGCTTATCTCCAGGACATTACAGCTACTATTGATGAAATGAACATACCTTATGACGGAGACTATTATCTTCATGTGGAGATTTCTGCTGTCAACGGCACTAGCATCCCGAGTAGCGTCATTCGTCCACCAACAGTTGTATACAGGCCAGCAGCCTCATTTTCTGATGGTAAGTAAGATATTTTTCGCTTACTATACAGAGGTTAGATCTGTGGCATGTGCCTATTATTTAAAAAAACCAACTCTATAGCATGATGTAGCTATCAACTATATGCTGTATACCATCAATGTTAATGTATTTCAGTTTAGATTTATATGTCAATACTTTCAGTTAAAGTCGATATTAAAATATTTTCAGTTAATGTCAAAATTAAAAGCCTGCATTTTAATTCATATACAAAGAAAATGAAGCGAGTAACCTTATCTAAAATTTGCTAACTTGAATAGGTAGTGCTTATAAGTTATTTAAATTCCCTTTGTTCTTTTTTATTTCCATCAGCTGCGCCACCGCACTCCGATACGTCTAACCTAGTTGTCAGAAAGGATATATCTCGACTGACACCAGAGGAAACAATCAAACTTCAACAAGCTATGGCCCGTTTCAAGAGGGATAAATCGGTATCTGGATTTCAAGCAACAGCTGAATACCATGGTTTACCAGCTCGGTGTCCTAGACCCGATGCCAAGGATAGATTTGCTTGCTGTGTGCACGGCATGGCTACTTTTGTTCACTGGCACAGACTCTATGTAGTACAAGTGGAAGATGGTATCAGACGTCGAGGATCTTCTGTCGGCGTTCCATACTGGGACTGGACGAAGTCAATGAGCTCTCTTCCAGATCTGGCCAGCCTTACAACATATACTGACCCCGAAACTAATGAGAGGGTCCCAAATCCATTCAACAAAGGACAAATACCAATGTTAGGAACCGAAACGTCAAGAGACGTCCAACAATCTCTATTTGAACAACCAGAATTTGGTCACCACACTAAACTGTTCGAAGAAGTCTTGTTTGCTTTAGAACAGGACAACTTTTGTGACTTTGCTGTTCAGTTTGAAATCAGTCATAACCTGATCCATGCCCTGGTGGGAGGATCCCGGCCCTATTCCATGTCATCGCTGCACTTTACCTCTTATGATCCAATTTTTTTCCTCCATCATTCCAATGTTGATCGGCTGTGGGCTATCTGGCAAAGGCTTCAACTCATCAGGAACAAACCCTACAGGGCATACTGTGCAAACTCCGACGTTCACCAGTCCTTAAAGCCATTTGGCTTCCCTGCCCCATTGAACTCAAATTCTAAGACATTTGCACATGCTGTACCAACAAGTGTTTACGATTACGAAAATGAACTAGGATATACCTATGATACTCTAGAATATGGTGGCATGACCGTTGAACAATTGGAAACATACCTGGAAAAGCGCCAGGAGCAAGACCGATTTTTCGCAGCATTCCAACTTCAAGGAATTAAAACTTCAGCAATGGTTGATTTCAAAATCTGCAAATCGGATGATAGCTGCGGAGAGAGTGCCGGTCACTTTGCGGTTCTAGGAGGTCCATATGAAATGGCATGGAGGTACGACAGACCGTACAGATATGAAATCACAGGAGCTCTTAACGCATTAGGTTTGACACGAGACAGCGATTTCACAGTCAAATTAACCGTCACTGACGTCAATGGAACATCTCTTAGCTCCAGCCTGATTCCAGTCCCTTCAATTACCTTTTCTCCGAAAGCAGGTATTTGTTCATTTTTGTTTATTACAGTCATTATGAGCTCATACATATATCAATAATTACGATATATAATAACAGAAAATATTTGATCAACTAACCTCTGCTTTGTAGTATGATAGCCCTGGAATAAAAAAACGGCGCCTCATTTTTTTCAAAATTTCGCATAGAACGATAACTGGACTTTTTTGTCTGTCTAACCTAGGAAATAGTGGAAAAAAACCCAGGATATATCGATCGATTTGTCAGTTATGTGGTTTAATACATGTATTACTTCTTCGCCATTGGAACTCCACCTCAAAATATGACAAAAGGCCACACAGTGAGAACCCTAGTCTGATAATGCCATTTAACACATTATCTCTATCTCTATTCACTATGCTCACACATATTATTAAATTCAGAGCTCAGATTTTACTATTTGTTATTGGAATTTCGAAGTAAGTTTTTTACTCTTACAAACTTTTTTTTTTAATTAACATAATTGTTTATTAAATTTGTCCATTTTAAGCCCAATGAGCCCGGCAAAACCCAATGGTAGGAAATACACTTTCGTGTAGCAATCTTTTGAAATGTGTCACATCTGTTTATTCATCAAGCCAGATTTCGCATGATGAACTGTTCTACGGAGTATCACATTAATTGAAAGTTACCTTTGTAAGATTCAACTGTCAGTTTATTGAATCTAATATGTTTCCATTAACAGATCCACATGTGATTGATGACGATGTTGTCATTGTAAGAAAAGATGTATCCCGTATCACAGCAGAAGAAAGTGCTGCTCTCCGAGTAGCACTGCAGGCTGTGGAAGATGACGAGTCAGCTTCCGGCTTCCAAACAATTGCAGGCTATCACGGTATTCCAACAATCTGCCCAAGTCCTGATGCAGCAGTAAAATTCTCATGCTGTGTCCATGGTATGCCCACTTTCGCCCATTGGCATCGTCTCTATACAGTCCAATTCGAAAACGCTTTGAGGCGACAGGGCTATACGGGTGCTCTTCCCTACTGGGATTGGGCATCGCCAATATCTAGCCTTCCAGCGCTGGTCACTGACGACACATACAACAATCCCCGTTCTGGTGAGGATCAGCCGAATCCTTGGCTCGGTTCTACTATCCATGCAGCTGGTGATGTTGAAACAACACGAGCTCCTCGGCAAGAACTATTCCAGCGGCCTAGATTTGGGGAATACACGTCTCTCGGACAGCAGCTGCTTTTGGCATTCGAACAAGATGATTTCTGTAACTTTGCAGTACAATTTGAAGTCACACATAATGCCATTCACGCTTTAGTAGGAGGCAGTGAACCTTACTCTATGGCGTCTCTAAGGTATACCACATTTGATCCTATCTTTTTCTTGCATCACTCGAGTGTTGATAGATACTGGGCTATCTGGCAAGAGTTACAACACTTCCGGGGAAAACCATACAACAAAGCAAACTGTGCTCTTCAGGAAATGAGGGGTTCGTTGATGCCATTTAACCAGGCAGAAGATGTCAATCCCGATGATGTAACCAGAGGAAATTCCATACCCTTCCGAGTTTTTGATTACAAGAATGTCTTTGGTTATAAGTACGATAATTTAGAATTTAATGGCCTATCAATTTCCCAGTTATCTCACGAAATCGAGAGCCGACAATCCCATAGTCGTGTTTTTGCAAACTTTATGTTACATGGTATCGGAAAATCTGCCCTCGTAAAATTTTATATCTGTTTATCGGATTCTGATTGTGATCATTATGCTGGGGAGTTCTATATCCTTGGAGACTCTGCAGAGATGGCATGGAGGTATGACAGAGTCTATCAGTACGAAATAACAGAACAACTGAAAGCCTTGAACTTGAGATTTGGTGACAGGTTCTTTGTTATAGATGTTATCGTTGATCTGCATGGAAATGAAATCTCATCCGATACATTCCCAACACCCACAGTTGCGTACGTTCCAGCCAAAGGTTTGTATTCAATCAGGCGCATTTTCATTGTGCCATTTGTAGTAATTAGTTAAGGGGAGTGCACTGATTTCCAGCATAATGATAGCTCGATTAAAACAAGTATGAAATAGTCGGCCAAGAAAGAAATCCTGAAATAAGGAAAATCACAGGAAAATGTTTGTATAAATTGAGAATGCACATTTAACTACTAACGTCTTATAAATCCCAATATTGCGCTTCAATATGTCTATACGCAAAGTCGAGCTAGAGCCTTCGGTCGATTATTTTCCAGAGGCTGTTATGGCGATGAATGTAGGTACAAAAATAATGCCTTCACAGTTTTTCTGAAAGCTTGAATATCCAGGATTACAAATCAGTACACTTGGCGAAGATCTAGCAATCATTTTATGTATATTGCAAATGGAGTTAATATCGACCGAAATCAATTAGGGCTTTTGTGTATTAAAGGAACATACCAAGATTGGATATGGGATCATTCTACGTTTGCTCTCGTAGCTGGTATACCATTAGTCCGTTGAATACAGTCAAATATTCTCACACATCACACATTTGCTGCCCGTCGGCTTATGTAGAATAAAAATACACATTTGCTGCCCGTTGGCTTATGTTAAATGACACATAGTGAAGATCGTAATTTGGTAGGGATGTCATCTATCTCTGACACCATATGAATGGCTTAAATACATGCCCGCTGGGTTAATTAATTATAGGCTCCCATTAAACTTTTGTAATCAGACTTTTTAATGAATGTTTCCTTATCAAGTTAAAGTTATTTAATTAAATAAATACACCAGGATACACATCACGCACCAAATGTGTGATGTGTCAGAATCAACCTTCAATGGATTTGAGACCCATACGGAAATCCAACCGCGAGCCTCAGACAAATCTAGATAATTTTTAAACTTCACTATAAATAAAATAGTGTTCATAGTCACTTGTAAGACGACACAAAAATTATTTCTGTGATAACTGGAAAAAACAAACACAATTTTTTGCTCTTTGTTGGTTTTTCTTTTCAGTTATCTACTTTGTATTTGTGGATGCTCTGCTGATATGCGATGCTTACTATTATTTTAGGAACTTACGGTGCTGAGGAAGAGTACGTGGAGCCTATCACTGCTGCTAGCAGGATCCGCAAGAGTCTAGATTCCTTAACCATTGGAGAAACAGAAAGTATCCGTAATGCATTTTTACGTCTACAGAGAGACAAAACTAGAGGGTATGAATATATAGCCGGTTTCCATGGCCTTCCCGCTAAGTGTCCATCTCCCGAAAACCCTCAATATGCCTGTTGTATGCACGGAATGCCCATGTTTCCTCACTGGCACAGATTATACGTCCTACAAGTGGAAAATGCTCTGTTGGAGATTGGCTCGTCCATTGCCGTACCTTACTGGGACTGGACCAAGAGAATCGCTAAACTACCAAGTTTAGTAAGCGAAGCTACATTTTACAATTCACGTTCATTACGTCTTGACCCGAATCCATTCTTCAGGGGACAAATTAGTTTTGAAAACGCTTTTACAACCAGAGACCCACAGCCAGAATTGTTTAACAGTGATTATTTGTACAACCAAATCCTATTGGCCTTCGAAGAGGAAGACTTTTGCGATTTCGAGGTTCAGTTTGAAATCGCTCACAACGCTATTCACGCTTTGATTGGAGGTAGAGATACATATTCATTAGCAACGCTTGATTATACTGCCTATGATCCCATTTTCTTCTTACATCACACCAATGTCGACAGGTTATGGGCTATTTGGCAAGAGCTGCAAAGGTACAGGAAAAAGCCATACAACACAGCATACTGTGCATTACCACTGATGCAAGCACCAATAAAACCATTTAGTTTTAACAAAACCATTAACAAAGACTGGATGACCCGAGCATACAGCCGCCCACAGGAAGCATTTGACTACCAGAATCATTTTCACTACAAGTACGATACATTGGAATTTAATGGGCTGAGTATTCCAAAATTGAAAAATCTCATCGATGCCAGAAAATCGCAGGACCGGGTATTTGCCGGCTTCTTGTTACACGGAATCCAAACCTCTGCTAATGTCCGACTTTATATCTGTCTTCCATCAAATGGTCATGATGATTGTAGCCACTATGCTGGCATTTTCTCAGTTTTAGGAGGCGAAAAAGAAATGCCATGGGCTTTTGATCGCCTTTATAAATACGATATTACAGCAGCTCTCCGAGACCTGGGACTCACGGCCGATAGTAATTTTGATGTTTCCATTGAGGTGATTGCCCGCAACGGCTCGAGTCTTTCATCTGATATGTTCCCTCGACCAACCATTGTGTACCGGCCAGGTACCGCCTGTAAGTAAACGAAAGCATGTATGTTTAGTAACTAGTTTATATGGTATTTTGTTCTTTTCTTTTTCCTTCTGAAGCACTACAGCTTTAATTAATCTATACCTAGAAATGTATATAAGTGAGACCTTCCGAAACCTTTTCAGTCAAGTAATTAGGTCACATTTTTACAACTTCCAACTGTAAAATTAATTGTATAATAGTATCAAGTGTAAATTAGACCAAATGGTAGATCTGAATCACGATTCGCGTTGATGACAAGCCCCCACACATGTAATCCGTGTCCAATTTAGGTAGAGCTCAACGTTAAGCACTGGGCTGTTTGGTCTTTCGAATATAGGATGATGTTAGATTTAATGTTCTCATATACAAATGAAGGTGTATATGTACGCTTTAACCGAAATACAATATATTCCTTCAACAGCCTCCGCTCAGAACGATGACAGTCACGCCCACACTCAATTACTCGAGAGAAAGAGTATTGATTCATTGACAGACAGTGAAACAGCATCTCTCATGAAGGCATTCAGATCAGTAATGGCGGATTCTTCGGCTGATGGTTACCAATCCATCGCTTCTTTCCATGCTTTACCACCGCTATGCCCCAGTCCTGCTGCATCTCAGCGATTCGCTTGTTGTGTTCACGGTATGGCGACTTTCCCACAATGGCACAGAATATATGTTGTACAGTTGGAAGATGCATTACGTCGTCAAGGATCAACTGTTGGTATGCCATATTGGGACTGGACCCATCCTGCTACAGCTCTTCCGCATATATTTACTGATGATAACTACCATGACCCTACCACTGATGAATCATTCAGCAATCCCTTGAAGAATGTTCCAATTGCATTTGAGAATTCAGTAGTTGAGCGAGAAGTTGTGGCTGACTTATTCGAACAACCAAGTGGTGGCGAACACACCTGGCTACATAACCAAGTTATGTTAGCTTTAGAACAAACGAATTACTGCGACTTTGAAGTACAATTTGAAGTTGCCCACAACTCAATCCATGCGTGGGTTGGAGGTTCAAAAGAGCATTCACTCGGTCATCTCCATTATGCTTCATACGATCCTATTTTCTTTTTCCATCACTCGAATGCTGATAGAATCTGGGCTATTTGGCAAGAGCTACAGAGACATCGCGGATTGGGTGGCTCTGAAGCAAATTGTGCACTGGAGTTGATGAACGAACCGTTAAGACCATTCAGTTTCGGCGCCCCCTGGAATTTAAATCCACTCACGAAGAGATATTCCAAACCTGCTGACACATTTGACTACGAAAATCATTTCCATTATCATTACGAACATCTTGAAATTGGAGGATTGACAGTTCCCGATCTAGAGAGACACATTAAGCATCAGCAGGAAGAAGACAGAGTTTTCGCTGGATTCCTGTTGGGAGGATTTGGAACTTCTGCTGTTGTCAGTTTCCAAGTATGTGACCCAACAGATGCGTGTACTGCCGGTGGATCATTCAGCGTTCTTGGGGGTTCAAAAGAAATGCCCTGGGCATTTGATCGCCTTTACAAATATGATATTACTGATGCAGTTAGAAAACTTGGGGCAAGGAACGATGATGCTTTAATTGTGAATCTCAATGTTGTTGCAATTAATGGTACAGTCATTCACAAAAGCATTCTCAGAACACCAACAGTATTCTTCGTACCAGGAAGAGGTAAATAAATATTATTAGTATCCCATTTGTTCAGGATACAATTTAAATGTAAAACGTAATTTTACAAAATTACGCATGTCAATGAATCATCTATTGGATCGATGGATGCAGATAACCGCATTGCATGATAAATACATGTCCGTATCAAACCAATCTCTGCTTTTCAGGTAATAACTTAATAATTTTGAAACTATAAATTTTTTTAAGTTAGTTCATATGATTAATGCCCGCGTCTTGACAATTGTAATTTAAGTAATGTTTTGTTTTATTGCAGAAAGCGTTGCTGATGCTCACACCGCGCCTAATAGAGTTCGTCACAATATTAATGACTTAAATGCCCGCGATGTTAACAGTGTGATGGCCGCTCTGACAGAACTCAAAGAAGACCAGTCTGCAGATGGCTTTGCTGCAATAGCTGCTTTCCATGGATCCCCTGCTAAATGTCGATCTGCTTCCGGAAAACCGATTGCCTGCTGTATTCACGGAATGGCCTCGTTTCCACATTGGCATAGACTATATACGGTACAATTTGAAGACGCACTTCGTAGACATGGTTCCAGTATTGCTCTACCTTACTGGGATTGGACCGCTGATGCCCATTTACCTTCTCTAGTTAAAACGCCTAACTATTACGATGCATGGGCAGACAACGTTTTGGAAAACCCATTCCTTCGTGGAAGAATTGAACACGAGAACACATACACGGCACGAAATATTCAACCGGAGCTTACTGAGGTTGGGCCTGATGGACATAATGCACTTTATGAAAGCGTTCTATTAGCTTTTGAACAAGTAGACTATTGTGACTTTGAAGTTCAGTTTGAAGTGTCCCACAACGCTATTCATTATCTAGTTGGCGGAAGGCACGAATACGCCATGTCGTCCTTATCTTACACTGCCTACGATCCCATTTTCTTCCTCCATCATTCTCAAGTCGATCGTCTATGGGCTATATGGCAGGCACTACAAAAGCACAGGAAACAACCATACAACAAGGCCTATTGTGCTGCTGAGCAAATGACCAAACCCATGCGTCCTTTCAGCTTTGACGAGAATGTTAACCTCAATTCTGTTACAAGATCTCACGCACGACCCGATTCAGTTTTTGACTACGAAAATTTGGGCTATACCTACGACGAACTGAAATTTAATAAAGAAAACATTGAACAGTTGGCTGAAAGAATTGAGAGAAGACAGCAGAGTGACAGAGTGTTTGCAAACTTCTTGCTCCACGGAATAGGCACATCTGCCGACGTGCATTTCTCAGTGTGTCTCAGACAAGGCGTCTGCGAGAAAGCTGGCCTTTTCTTTATTCTAGGAAGTGATTTGGAGATGCCTTGGTCGTTTGATAGAGCGTTCAAATATGATATTACGGCTGCTTTGAATAAATTAGGAGCTGCTCTGGATGAGGATACATTCTACCTGGAAGTGACTGTTACTGCTGTTAATGGCACCGAGATCCCAAGCAGTGCGATACCCACACCAACCCTTTCATACGTGCCAGCTTCTGGTAAGTCGATTTACTTTTTATTTCCTCACAATAACATTGAGTCCAGTCATGGATTTATATAGAAATAGACACCATTAATTAGGTTTGTTGGTTGCTGTTATTGTGTTAAGAGGCCTCTGCTCCATGCCCATCCTCGCCAAAATATGGAAACGTCACGATTTGAGGGATCAGCGAATGACAAACAAATTGTCAATACAATTAACTTATTCTCAAGGACATCACGCTCATCACGGTAACAACGACAGTTACCCCTGTTGAAATAGTATTGAAAATCTAAAAGAAAGCTTACAAATCTGTCCGATTTCCAATGACTTCTTGGCTATGAAGATGTGCAAATTTTCCAATAGTCCTTTTTGGTGGGTGATAAACTCAGAGTTAAGTCTTGAACTTAAATAATTTTCATAGCTGTTTTCATAACATGGATTTATTTGTGTTATTTGTATTTGTTTATTTCAGCTGCTGTTCAAAGGGCGGATGATGACTTAGTTGGAGCACCTGGAATACGGAAGAATGTTGACGATCTCTCTTCATCTGAAATCGAGAATTTAAGAGATGCCCTCAGACAGGTACAGGCAGATACATCAGAGCGAGGGTTCCAAGCTCTGGCTGCTTACCATGGATTGCCCGCACAATGCCGTACTCCTGACGATAGCGACACAATGGCATGTTGTGTTCACGGAATGCCTAGCTTTCCACATTGGCACCGATTATACACCAAACAAATGGAAGACGCTCTTGCTCTTAAAGGAGCACGTATCGGAATCCCATACTGGGACTGGACACAGCCATTCACAAGCCTACCTTACCTGGTCACCAGTACAGATAACAACCCATTCCTTCAGGGAGAAGTGGCTTTCAAGAATGAGCACACATCACGCGACCCAGTTCCTAATCTTTTCAGAGACCCAGAGTTCGGAGAAAAATCGTTCTTTTATCGCCAAGTTTTGTATGCCCTAGAGCAGACCGACTTCTGCGACTTTGAAATCCAATTTGAAGTTTCCCATAATGCCATTCACTCGTGGGTTGGTGGTGATTCTCCTTACTCTATGTCAACACTTCATTACACCTCATATGATCCGTTGTTCTACTTGCATCATTCCAATACTGACAGGCTGTGGGCCATTTGGCAAGCTTTACAGAAATACAGAGGTTTGCCCTATAAAACTGCCAACTGTGCTATTCCCCTGCTACGAAGACCACTAAGTCCTTTCAGCCGTGAATCAAATTGGAATGCCCTTACGCGCACAAATTCCCGACCAATTGATGTTTTTGATTACCAGCGACTTGGCTATCAATACGACAACTTGAGATTTGATGGCTTAGATATTCCTCATCTTGAATCAAAACTATCTGCAATCAGACAGAGCGGTCGAGTCTTTGCTGGTTTCTTGCTCAGTGGATTCCAAGCGTCTGCTGAAGTGAGATTTGATGTTTGTTTACCCTCAGGAGAGTGTAAATTCGCTGGTACATTTACAGTTCTTGGTGGCGAAAAAGAAATGCCATGGGCATTTGACAGACTATTTAAATATGAAATAACAGATGCTTTGTCTGCTCTTCGAGCTGATTATCGAAGTGTGTTTACAGTGGAGACGACTATCATCGCCACAAATAAAACAACACTCTCCAGTAGCCTGATACCAAGGCCGACTGTCATTTATGAGCCTGGAGCACGTAAGAACTATTTTCTCACATGTGGTTTTATGACTATACTAATTGATAACACTGTGGCACATCTATATATGTATGGCTGGAGGTATTTAATTGCAAACCTAGATGAATTGTGTTCAAGAAATTTAAAGTTTTATGTATGTTTGTTTGATTGGTGATTAACGTCGTACTCAAGGGTATTTCACTTATATGACGACGGATTGTCCCCTTCACACTGTTTCTTATCCTATTATGGTGGAAAACCCGTAGGAAACTGTACACCCCCCCCCCCCCCAAATGCTGGAGCCACATCTTGTGACTCACATACTGGAAGGTCGACAGACGGACTCGATCCCGTGGACGGTACATCGAAGTAGGCTTTAGAAAGCGCACTCTCTAACCGCTTAGCCACGGGCCTCATTTAAGATTGTATACAAAATAATAACATGTTGTCATACAAAGCAATTGTTCCATTTTAAGATCGCATTGTTATTGAAAAGTTGTTCTTGGTAATTGAAACAATCAGAAAAGATATTCAAAGTTTGAATTCAAGAATTTTCTCTGATTTATATTCATAGGAGTGTCTTCTGTGGCATCTGCAGCTCAACCGAAAAGCGACTCACTCCTCAGAAAAGAGCTCAGTACACTTACTTTGGCTGAGGCACAAAATCTTCGAGAGGCTCTTTTCCAGATGATGAATGACCAAGGTCACAATGGATTTGAACACATTGCCACATTCCATGGAGCACCCGGAAAGTGTCCCCAGGGGGCTTCCGAGAACACATTCTCCTGCTGTATCCATGGAATGCCAGCGTTCCCAGCATGGCACAGATTGTTTGTCGTCCAAGCTGAACAGGCACTTCAGGCGCATGGAGCTACAGTTGGAATTCCATACTGGGACTGGACACAAGATATGAAATCGCTCCCGAACTTTGTCAGCCAAGCTGACAATAACCCATGGAATAGAGGTTTCATTAGTTTCGAGAACGTTTACACGACAAGAACAGTTGACCCAAGATTATTCGACCCGCCAAGAGTTTCCGGTCATAACTTCTTACATCACAACGTCCTGCTGAGTCTGGAAGAAAATGATTATTGCGATTTCGAGGTTCAGTTTGAAATATTTCACAACACCATTCATGCCTGGGTTGGTGGACAAGATGAACATTCTTTATCCACTTTGGAATTTTCAGCATTCGATCCACTTTTCTTAATTCACCATTCTAACATGGACCGGTTATGGATCATCTGGCAGGAGCTCCAAAAGCTAAGAGGGAAGCCTTATAGCTCTGCAGATTGCGCAGGACGAAGCATGTCCCAACCAATGCCACCATTCTATTTCAACGACTTCAATTCGAATGACGTCACACGGGAACACAGCCGACCGATCACCACATTTGATCATCATGTCTTTGGTTATGAATACGATGAACTGCGACTAAACGGTTTGTCTATTTCTCAATTACAGGGATATATTGACAATATCCGACAGTATGACAGAGTATTTATCGGTTTCAGTACCCATGGCTTTTCCGCTTCTGCTAATGTTGACTTTTATGTTTGCCGACATTCCGATACCGATTGTGATAATTTTGCCGGTTCGTTCTCTGTTCTGGGTGGTCCGTCTGAAATGCCGTGGGCGTTCGAAAGACCATTCAAGTACGAAGTGACTGAGGTCTTCAACAAACTATCATATCTCTACACAGACGCTATACGAGTCCGAACAGTGGCAAAGGCTCCAAATGGCACAGCAATAGACGCTCATTTTGCACAACCTGTGATTGTTTCTCGCCCAGCGCGTTCTGATAATGATGTCTACGTCATAGGTTTTGCACAAGGCATATCCCCTGCCAACAAGATTGTGGCAAAGAGAGGAACAAAAATCGTTTTCAATCATTTCAATGACGAAAACGTAGACCGAAAATATGTGATGGATTTGAATACCTACACACCTTTTTATAGATGCGATGTACCAGAATTTGGATTCCAGATCTACAATTTCCACCAAGAATACCAACCAGCACCTGGAACATATTACTTCACAGCTGCTGATAAAGCATTGTGTAATGCTGGAGCAAAACTCATCCTTGAGATTGCTGAACATTAAACGACATTCTAAGGTAAGCAGCAAACGTCATTATCTCAGAAAACTGCTACAGACGATCCATTCTCCCGTCATCAGTGAATTTAAGGCACCACATATCAGCTAGAAGTGTGAAAAAGGTTGTGTATCTTGGGAACTGATCATGTTAATCTTTATATGACATAATAATAAATGCGATATAAGAAATTGAAATGGGGATTTCCCATTATACAGACAACTCAAATAAATAAAGGATGTTAAACATTCTGATGAAATGGGTATGGTGAAACAGGTATAATCTATTTTTATCATCTGGGTTTATCTATGTTTCTATATATGTATGTTACAGATCTCGTGGTGAGAAACGCTGTTAGCCCAGCTGTTAGGTTAAACGGAAACGGGTATATTGTTAAACAAGAATCAAAAGCAGATGCCAAAATGTTGGAAAGTGGGATGGCGTAGATGAGAAGCAACGAGCTGCTGACCTTTCCATATCAGCTGTAAAGAGAGATTGTTAAAAGCTGGACATTTGTGTACCATTTCTTAAATAAAAGTAATTTATAAAACTTAAGTTTATTCTGAATATCAATGCTTTGCTATGACTTGATAGGACATTTTACCAGTAAAACGCATTAAAACAACTGGTACAAACATAGGCTTTCCAATGAGGGATAATTTCCGATTTTTGGTCATTAAAGTTTACTATACAAATGCATTATATTGTGCTTATCTTGTTTCCGCTCTGTCTCAACAACAGCATAGTTCCTTCAGGCTGTGGGCTTTGATCAATTTGAAGTTCGACAGTTCTCCAAATATAATTTATTTTTGCGTTGCCTACAATAGCATTTTCGTTAGTTGAGATAACACTTTCTATACAAATCAGTTCTGACAACTCTACAGACAAAGACTATAATAGATCCAGGTAGCGTCAATGTAGTCTATATATATTGTATTGGCGATATCGCTGGTTCCACTTTCTGTTGGCTTGTTTGATTGGGTTTCATCACCTTTCTCACACATGATGGCGTGCTAGCCCAATGGGCGACGAAAACTTCCTCGACGCCACTGGCAAACAAAGACAAGACCGGGCAAGCACATGACGTAATACAAAGACATCAGAAAACGATAGGCTTGTTGCCACTTAGCTCTGAGAGCCCCAAAGCATAATGAAGCTCCCTCCAAACCCTCGACCTGACTCCAGGGATAACGGCTTCTGGCCTAAACCTGCATAATGGCCTAAGGTGTATGTTATCTGTTCTTATTAAATTACGCACATCGCCGCTTAGTGATGTTATGCTTAATACTTAAGTTATTCCGAACTAACTAAAATGAATATTGTTCTCGGAGTGATATTGTTTTTGTTTTTTTTTTCTTTTTTGTAAAATTCTTTTTATCTTTGTTTTATTTGACAGAATTATGTGTTAGCAGGATCTTGGCATAATTGTCCAAAGACAAAAAGTATTGAAATTCCTTAAAAAACGGAAACGTTGAAATATGTACTAAATGACCGCACAGCTTGTCCTCGATCGTTAAGAGGTTTGCATGAACACATATCATTTTAATGAGGCGGCGACATAACGGGGCCTGGGATTTTTAATACAACAGCAATATTAACAGTATTTTCGCTTTTTGGAATAAGGCTTTCTCGTTTTTTAACAAATTCTAGTTCAGCGAATTTTGTCTGTGGAAACCCGTCCCGGAATCGAACCAACGACTTTTCACACAAATATTGAATTTATGATTGAGTGGCATTTAACGTATTATTCAAGGAGATTTAACTTATATCGTCGAGGTGTAAGAGCAACTAACCACACCCACGAACAAGAACATGGTTGTTCTTTGTGAGGAACCCACCGGATAGTGCTGTTGAAAGAGAGCATAACTGCACTCGGAACACACTTCCTTAGACCATGCAAAGTTCGTCCCATTGGTTTTTACCGTAGCACCAAAGGTCGTTTCGAGTCCTATGATGGCGCGCCTGTCCACTAGATGATAGAAATAATACGACGCCACCGCCAACAAAGACTATACAATTAGAAGAAGCAAGAAACAAACACCACAATCATGCCCATCTTCTCCATGTAGGCCGGACACGACGGACTGACCAGAAGAAGCAAGAAAAACGCCACAATTATGCCGATCTTCTCCATGTAGTCCAACATGACAATCATGCAGATCTTCTACATGTAGTCCAACACCACAATCATGCAGATCTTCTCCATGTAGTCCGGGCACGGTCTGAGAATATGCGCCAGAGAAAGGAAGGCTCCCTCCAACGGCCCGCCCTCTTGGACAGATGCTCTCAATAATCATCGAATGTCTTTATACGCTCTGATAAAAACATGCCTGTTTCTCAAGGGTTTAGTTATAGACATCCAATGTCCAACTAATTCTGATCTTAATCTTCATACAGACTTTGCTTGGTTACCGACAAATTTCTTTTTCCAGACAGCCAATTAAATGGCAGCGACCTTAGATACGATATAAACAATGGCAGTCTGGAACAGCAAATTATATTTAGTTTGTTTGATTGATTGGGGTTTAACGTCGTATTCAAGGATAAAAACCACCCCGTGATTCCGGGGCAACGTCGTGTGACTCACTCATATACCTGATGGTCGACAGACATACTTGATTCCGTATAAGGTACATCGAGGTAGGATCAGTAAGCGCACGCTCTAACCACTAAGCCACGGCCGCTGGCCCCAAATTATCTTTACAGACCGACTAACTATGGACATGGTATCATGAACATTTAGAAACTTTGAAAGTCAAGCATTGGTTTAAAAACCATGATCCGACTAGTTAAAAAAAAACCCAACGTTGCATATTAGCCTAGCTTCCGTGGCCTAGGCCCCGGAACCTCTCGAATTCTATACAACAGCCGCATATATACACATTTCGTCATATATAACTAATGTGGTTAACTTCGAGTTTTAATATCATTTTTTCTTGTCTTTCCTTTGCTTATTGTATATTTTTGAAAGGTCTAAAATTGTTAGCTTGCTATGCTATTTGGCGATATTGTTTTTCTTGAGAAGCTTTTTCCACCAGATCAGTTATTTGTAGTGGTTCTTTTAACGTTGCATACCATAAAGAATACATTTTTCTTTCGAGTCCTACACATTCGCAGGCTTTTTTTTAGTCGCCAGACATCTATAAAACTAATATTTTTCCCAGAGGCAAGTTTCTAAATAGATCATAATCTCGGATTGTTTAGTTTTGTGTTTCTCTTGTGTGCTATACCAGGTCTAATATGGTTTGATGTCAGTGTTCATATCATTTTTGGCTTATTGAATAGTTTCGACACGCCAGGGGGCGATGTTGCCTATCTGAGAGGCTTTTTACACCATATCAGTTTATTTGTAGAGTTTCCATCAACTTGCTGACTACAGACGCTGTGAATAATATTGGCTGGGTGTGATGGAGTTTGAGTTTTCTATAGGTGCCGGTGGACTTCTCATTTATTTTACTTGACCTCAATGGTTTTCAGAACCAAGTTAATACATTTTTCTTCTCAGACGTGAAGTTAGATAAAGTTTATCTCAAAGAAAAACTAACTCAGACAAACTTTTTACAACTAGCTTTGTCAGAGTGACGTTCTAACAATGTTTTTATAAATAATGTTTAGTAATGTATTGTTTTTATTAAAAAGTAGGGCAAACTGAGAGGGGGGGGGGTCAAGAAAAATCCCCGGAGGGGCAAATGCCCCGTCTTGTCTCCCCACCACCCACACCCTGTGGCGCCGCCCCTGCAAACAGGCCTACTGTAATGCGAGAATGTTCTTAGGTTTCAAATGACTGGCAAATTCTTCAATACACATCGACCAATTGACCTCACACGGCCTGTCATTTTGGAGGAGTTGTGTAGAGACATGAATGACATCGACAGATTGACCTCACACAGCCGGTCATTTTGGAGGAGTTGTGTAGAGACATGAATGACATCGACCAATTGACCTCACACGGTCTATCATTAACGAGAGCCAACACAGATACGGATATAGTTAATCTTCTTTGAAGAAAATTATAATCAAACAGTCCTATTATATGAAACGGGAGAGCGTGCAACAAACAAACGACAGGTAGGGCCTAAATGGACTTTTAATAATTCTACCACAATTGATTACATATTATCCAAAATACCTAGTTTTAAACTGCTGAGTGTCTACTAAGACCCACTGTACTCCGACCCACTGTACTCCGACCCACTGGACCTACTGTACTAGGACCAACTGTACTGCGACCCACTGGACCTACTGTACTACGACCCACTGGACCTACTGTACTGCGACCCAATGGACCTACTGTACTACGACCCACTGTACTGCGACCAACAGGACCTACTGTACTAC
The DNA here is from genome assembly GCA_030265315.1 of Mopalia swanii. NCBI lineage: Eukaryota > Metazoa > Mollusca > Polyplacophora > Chitonida > Mopaliidae > Mopalia > Mopalia swanii. Next base: position 3,536 of record JARDVA010464031.1, on the reverse strand, counting down.
GAGCCACTGGACCTACTGTACTCCGGCCCACATTATCTATTACAATTAGTGCTACACATGGTTAATCCTTAACAAATTACCAGTTATCAACAATAGAAAAGATAACAGAATCTGTAATTATTATAATAGTTATAATAACAGCACTTCTAATAACAAAACTACTTATACAAACTAAATAACAATACCTCTGATAAAAATGCCAAACACAATACTAAAGACCACAACACTTACATAGCACATACACATTTAACTACAAATATCCCCACTAATAATAACAACACTACAAATATATAACATTACTATTTTCGTCACTATTCCTAATAACACTACAAAAACAACCCTACAAATATCCCCACTAATAATAACAACACTACATATAAATAACATTACTATTTTCGTCACTATTCCTAACAACACTACAAAAACAACACTACTAATACCACCACTACTAATAACAACACTACTACTAATAACAATACTACAAATAACAACCCTACAAATAACAAGACTACAAGTAACAACACTACTACTAATAACAACACTACTACAAATAACAACGCTACTACAAATAACAACACTACAAATAACAACACTACTAATAACACTACCGGTAATGTTGTCAGTTATAGTGTTATTAGTAACCACCATTACTAACAACAACACTACTTATAACCCTATTACTAACTACTCTACTAATTACACTACTACTAACTATACTACTAATAACACTGCTACTAACTACCCTTCTTATTACACTACTACTAACTACACATTACACTACTACTAACTACACTACTTATTACAATACTACTTATGACACTACTAATAATAACACGACCTATAGCCTTTTCATAGACAGTTCAGAGCCAGTATACAATAAGGAACTTATATTCACTAAGTGTATTATACAATAAGGAAATTGTATTTATTAATGGTCTTAACAAATTGGTGACCTAAGGAACTTGGATTCACTAAGGGTCTGTATACAATAAGGAAATAGTGTTTATTATGAGTTTGTATACAATAAGGAACTTGGATTCACTGAGGGTCTGTATATACCAAGGAATTTGTATTTATTATGGGTCTGTATTACATATTCTTTAAAACAATATGGAACTTGGATTTACTAAGGGTGTGTATACAATAACGAACTTATATTCACTAAGTGTATTATACAATAAGGAACTTATTTTCACTATGGGTGTGTATACATACAGTTGTATTTAGTAAGAGTATGTACACAATAAGGAACTTAAATTCGCTTAGGATGTGTATACAATAAGGAAATCGTATTTATTAACGGTATGTAAACAATTAGGAACTTGGATTCACTAAGGGTCTATATACAAAAAGGAACGTGGATTCACTAAGGGTTTGTAAACAATAACGAACTTTTATACTCTTAATAGTGTGTATACAATAAAGAACTTGGATTCGCTAATGGTGAATATACAATTGAGAGCTTGGGTTCACTAAGGGTCTGTATTCAATGAGGAACTTAGATTCGCTAAGGATGTGCTTTCAATAAGCATTTGGATTCACTAAGGATCTGTATAAAATAAGGAACTAGTATTTCTTAAGTGTGGTTAAACAACAATGGACTTTGATTCGCTAAAGGTGTGAATAAGACAGAGGACGTTTATTTACTAATGGTGTGTATACAATACAGAACTTGTATTTATTAAGGGTGTGTAAACAATAAGGGGCTTTGGTTCACTAAGGTCTGTGTACAATAAGGAACTTAAATTCACTGAGAGTGTGTATACAATAAGCCGCTTGAATTTATAAAGGTTCTGTGTACAATAAGGAACTTAAATTCACTGAAGGTATGTATACAATAAGCCGCTTGTATTTATAAAGGTTCTGTGTACAATAAGGAACTCTGATTCACTGAGGGTATGTATACAATAAGGCGCTTGTATTTATAAAAGTTCTGTGTACAATAAGGAACTTAAATTCACTGAGAGTGTGTATACAATAAACCGCTTGTATTTATAAAGGTTCTGTGTACAATAAGGAACTCTGATTCACTGAGGGTGTGTATACAATAAGGCGCTTGTATTTATAAAGGTTCTGTGTACAATAAGGAACTTAAATTCACTGAGGTTATGTATAC
>JARDVA010463920.1:3378-15512 GCA_030265315.1 Mopalia swanii | reverse complement strand
AGGAAACATGCTTTATCCTTGATGTATGCTCGCACGAACTGCATGCATGTGCACGTCGGAGTTGATGTGTGTCATGATGTCTTTGAAAAAGCATTTACCTCTAATAATAATAATAATATCTCTTGTATTAAGTTTCAAGGAAATATTTAGAAATTTAAAGTTTGAAGTTTCTTTTTATTATTAACTTTTACTACATCCTCTCACATGGTGGTGTTTTGACAGTGTTAAAACAGTACCGTATATCAACTCGCCAGGGATTTACCGGTATTTTGGAAATAGCCTGTGCGTGTACATGTAGTGTCTCTTTATTGTGAATTGAAACCAAACATGTCTCTACTCACTGTCAACGTCGATACTTACCATATCATTAAGACACTTGGCTTTTCAGGATTAATGGTTTCTTACAGCACTTTATATTGTTGATAATCTACAAGTATTCACAGACTACGTTGTGTTGAATTCTCGTTGCGTGAACAACTTTACTCAATTTAAAAGAAAAATGGTTTATTTCACAATATAATACTTTAACAAAACCCACAGAATCAGAAATTTCTGCCCGCCGCGAAATTAATTTCTACCCTGCCCGAAATTTCCTGGGCAGGCAGAAATTCAAAAAAAATAATAATACCAAAACAAAGGTATTGTCCCTTATGAGCCGCAGTAGAAGTATGCATGATCGAAACAAAGGTTGCAATTGCCTTAATAAATAACTTTTTGTACGTGTTATTCACTTGATTAATTTGTTACTTGTGTATTTATCTTTTTGTAACTAGCAAGCAACAGCTGCTTTCTCAGCAGTAAAAATATCATTCGTATAGCCAATTAACTTCATTGGACAGTTTTCTTGTTGGGCCAAATAAGAACCTAAGATAAATTGAGAGAAACAAGTGTCATTGGCTAGCCTACATATTTTTAAATTGTCTGAACGTTGATTAAGGTCAATAGACTCAATAAGAAAAGTAGATAACAGATAAAGAAAGAAGTAAATGTTATTTATTATTAAAAAAATCCATTATATATTCTGTTAACGAGCCATGCTGTTGCTTTTAAAATCAACTGGACTTTTTTGCCCCCGTGTAATCAATATTTCTAAATTAAGCTTTTTCATTATTACCGATAGAATATTGTACAGCTAGATATTTTTTCCTGCCTCATTATGTAGCCGCTCGGTCTTTGCAAACTGTTAATTCTCCATACTTCCATATTTTTTACACACATTGTTTATTTTATACCACATTAACACCATACGTTTTAATGCAGTTGTGTACATGTATGTGAACAAACAGATCACGTGCGACCGCATTGCATGCAGCGCCCTCCGAAAAGTGAGCTCCCTTTATTCCCAGCGCTAATCCTCATTGGGCTAACTGTCCTTGCACAGACACAATGTCTGGTCAACAGAACCTTGTGGAAGAGAGAAAAATGTCGGGTAAGCAACAGATACTTGAACCCGTAGTTCAGTGTTTTTACGCAAGGACAAGGGGCGATTTCAAGCCTCGTATGACATACAAAATTTGTCAGGAAGATTAGTATATCAAACTTTTATTGACAGAGCTAATTTGATTTAATCCAGCATGGTGTTTATAATTCCCTCCATATTCTTCTTTCTCAGTACTCGATTGCTGGTCCACAATTATTTTCTTTATGATGCTTTTTATCCAGATGTCTCTGGCTAATGATTTACATATATTTGCACAATATCATGCTTTGTACTGATTTCGTATTTACTTTTTTATCACGTCTTTTTATCTTATCAAGATATGTCTCCAATTGGTGTCGAAGGCTGTGACAAACTCTATCCTGATATCAACAGCTATTTGTGGAAACTCCCATGTGACGGCCAAACTTCTGAGTACCAATATGTTCATGTCAGGTCTCACGACTGTTATACAAGCCACCGTGGGTGTTAGGTATGTAATGGGGATTAGCGCTGCCGATTTCGGTAGAAGGTGTCGCCGAATGCAATGCGGTCCCAGGACTTTTCCTTTGTTCAATCTCCATGCTTTCATATATATTAAAATATATGGGATAGCTCTTAATTATAACTCATTTCTTTTATTTTAATGAAAAAAGTGTATAAGGATTTTTTGTGATAGAATTACAATCGAGGAGAAAAGTAAGTTAAATGCATGTTACTAGTGCATATTAACTGGTACTGTACATATCTGCTGCTGCAATATACTAAAAACATGATGTTTCTGTTATAAGAACATTTTAAACGACCAACAATAAAACTTTCAAATTTCAAATTTGTTACGTTGACTTATTGATTTTTGTTTTTATATATATTTAATGTAAGCAAAAATCTCCTTCATTCGGCGACAGATGGCCAGGTTTAGATAGTTAATCAGGCACATTTTGTATCCATTTGTGAATCTGACACACATGATTAATATATATATATTTACTTATATGAATTAACGGGGAACTGTTTTTCGACCTAAACGTATTATTTTTATTGCATATTTTCAAAGACAAACATCTGTATTGCGTTTTTATACGCCCGTCATTTGACGGAACGTATTATGTCTGTTTGTCCGTCCGTCCGTCCGTTTTTTGGTTTCCGGACATTAACTTGAAAACCGCTAATTGGATTCAAATCAATTTTAGTATGTGTGTTTCATGTGACAAGACATCCCTTGGGATTGGTTTTGGCGTATGTCGGACAACAGGTGGCGCCACCTGGTGGCACATTCTAACTTTAGTTTCAGTTTATTTACTTACAAACTTCTGGGGGAACTCGAATCAAACTTTATATGATTGTTCCATGTGACAACACGTCATTAGGAAGTAGTTTTGGTGTATGTCGGACTAGATGTGGCGCCTCCTGGTGGCAAACTCTAAATTTCGTTTCTGTTTGTTAATTAGAAAACTTCTTGAGGAATTTGAATCAAACTTAGTATGAGTGTTGCATTTCTCAAGACAGAGTTAGGATATTCCAAATGTCAAGATGTTCTGTTGGTGTATTTTTGTCTACACATGCTGTCACCTGGTGGATTCTGTTCAAACTTGGTTTAAATATTCCATGTGCAAAATTCTTCGGGCGTATATTGCGACTCAATTAAGCTCGTTTAAATATATTTACGAGTCGAATTTTTACTATTTGATCTCACTTATAAATTATTTACGTTTAACACAATATTGCAAAACGATATTTAAAAAATTATGACTGATCTTTCTTTGGCTAAATACATTCAGATAAATTCCATTGGACGGTACGTTTAGGTTTATATATCATGATCAATTAATATTTAAAATAATTAAATAAAAGAGGACTGAAATCAGAATAAAATCAATTAAATAATGGCGTTAATAGCAAAATATTATACACCATAAAACGATAAAACCGAGTAGGCTCAAGATCCATTTTACGGATAAAAAAATAAACCAAAAATAAAAGTATCTGAAGTATGCATGACAGAAACAAAACTTGTAATTCCCCTATGTTTTACATGTCAGGCTTTTTACTAAGTTGTTACTGGTGTATTTATCTTTTTGTAACTAGCAAGCTTTCTCCACAGAAAAAAATATAATATGTATAGCCAATACACTTCATTTGGCAGTTTTCTTTTTGGGTCATATTGGAACCCAAGATAAATTGAGAGAAATAATTGACATAGGCTAGCCGTCATCTTTTAAAATTGTCTGACCGTCGATTTAGGTCAATGGACGCCGTTAGAAAAGCAAATAACACTAATAGAAATTATCCCATTATATTCTGTTCAAGAACCATGCCGTTGCTTTTAAAATCAACAAGATTTTGCTGTTTTTGCCCCCTTGCAATCAAGCTTTCATTCAAAGGCATGCACATGGGACATTAATTTGTTCATTATAACCGGAAGCCTTATCGTACAACTAGATACATACCACATTAACACCATACGTTTAAATGGAACAAACAGATCACTTTAAGTACGGCGTTAAACCCCAATCAAACCACCCAGGCAGGTATTCATTTATACCCGCCCGGAAATAATTAAGTACTTTAGGATGAAAACTTTTGTACTGATATGAAACAGAGGCGGTTTGCCATAAGGCACTTTCGTTGCACACGAAATATAAGATCATGTGTTTAAAATTACCCATTGAAACTACTGAACATTTGGTTGAAATGAAAGGGCTTTTCTTCAAGATTTTTATTGGTTGTATCGTTGATTTGCGTTTCATCAAGTACCAACCATCGTTAAACCGAAGTCCTAAGACTTTATAATTGATTATGCCTTGTGTGTGCCTTTGATTTCAAGGTATATAAGGGATGCAACGTTGCGTTCATATTGTGTTCCCATTAACAGTCAATCTGATAAACGACTGCGTCCGTGTAGGATACATTTGTACGTCAGTAGTAGTCACTATGGTAATAGTTTATCCAAAGACATAGAATATCAATGAATTAGCATTAACCGAAAAAGACAGTTGGGTAAATAAGAAAACTAACATTTTATTGTTCCGTCAATCTTTTAATTCTAATGGTTATTATCTATAATTTGATTTTATAGAAATGCTTATTTCTCGAAAACGATTCATCGGAATGATTTTAAATGTGTTATGTTTCTAAGGGCTTGTATAAAAACCATACGTGGTGCAATTGTATTTACGTATTTAGTTTGAATGCTTGTGTATTTGTGTTCAGACTTCCAGTGTTCCAGGCGCCTTCGATTTTCTATGTGGTACCCTTGCTTACGAGATCAGAGATGCCAGACTGGGCATGTGTTACTTCAGAATATGGTGTGTATAGTAGACTATATCTCACGAGGCTTTATGTTTTACGCCATGGTCAATGGTATTTCATTTTTATGACGGCTGTGTATTCCACTAGTATCACCATAACCTGTGCAGTGGGTTTTTTTGTTGGAAAGTTAATTAGGGACAGCGCTTAGAAAGGCTAGCAGTTTGTAGAAAGAAAACTTAACTTTGTTGGTTATTTAACGCCGAACATCGTGCTTTGTCACTTATAGGATTTGTTTTGTTTGTTTGTTTGATTGGTGTTTAACGTCGTACGCAAGGGTATTTCACTTATATGACGACCTAGACAAACATAAAACGTTCAAACAGATCAGATTCCTGTTTCCCTTTAGCTCTGAGAACACCAGGGCAACAGAAAGCTCCTCTTTTCTCGCCTCTTACGATCGACCGAGGAAGCCGAGGAAGTATTCTGCAGGACTGGCCAACCCGCCCCCCCACGGGGCGTCACTTATAGGAAGAAGATATAAATCAGGAGGCATGGCTATGGCAAAGATCCATGCAATTCCAACAAGCAGTGGTCCTAACGTTATATAGATAGAAATATTCAACTTGACCGAGACACCACACAGACACCGTCCTTTGCACAATCGAGGTTTTTGTCATCTGACATCATGTCCTGTCATTTTAATATCAACGTGATATATCGTGTATCATACCTCCAAGTAATACAATGAACTTCATAATATAATAAAAGAATCATATCAACCTAGACAGAGTTAAGTGGACTTTAATAGTAATTTATCACAAAAACAATAGACGAATCTAAAATGCTTTTTTATGAGGAAACGAAAAATTGTACCGTAAAATTGTTTCCACAGAATCTGGGAACAATATGACCCTAAAGGTAACTATGAGCATACTGCCAGTACATGAGGAAGTGTGGAGAACTCGATTGTTGGAGGTAAGTTAGTTGGAGATAAATCTATTAAGGTCTTGCTGGACCCCTGGATGGTCGATTTTTGGAACACCTGTTGTATTTTGTCTATTATGCAGAAGAGTATCAATCTGAACCATATATATATGTATATATTTTTGGAAAGCATGAATACTCAGGATTACATATCTGTGAATGTGTTGAACATTCAATTATTATTTCTAAACATATTGCAAAATGAGTAAATGTCAACAGAAAAATATAGACTGCATTTTTTTAAGGCTTATTTCTCGAAGTGCAATAACGATACGACCTAGTAGACCTAGTAGAATAGTCCTTGAACTGGTAAACGGTGCCTCATTTTAAATAAAATTGCAGAAAACATTTTAAAAAATCAAGATCGAACTTCTAAAAAAAATGAGACGCCGTTTACTAGGTCGGATTATGCTCTTTTGAAGTTTCTAACATGAATAGTTTTCTAGAAATGCGCCATGGAAAATGCAGTGTCAGCTTAAAACTGAAGTGCCAGGAGTAGGCAATTAAAGTTTTGCGACTTGAATACTTGATCATTGGGAAGCTAAATTATAGGCTCAAATTTAACTGTTGATAAATAGAATTTCGATTTTTTTTTCACCGACATATAGTTTGAATACCTAACTTTTAATTTAAGCGATAAAAAAAATTTGGTTCATTTTGAGCCCAAGGGGTCCAGCAAGACTTTAAAGGGTCAAATTTGTCCTGAACTTTGTTGCGTTGAATACCAACAAAGCGTAAAGGGGATAAATTTGTCCCTTTCTTTTAAACATAGCCGTATATTGGAAAAAGAGAAATTATTGTAATGTATTAAACTTTTAGTAGATAGGCTATAATCTTTATATTTAATGTAATTTCATTATGTTATTTATTTACCATTGCATTCGATTAAATAAATATAATCTCCCCTCAGTACATCATTCAAGTAACTTACCTTATTATGTCATAGCACTGATATTCTTTATGTCCCAATGACTCATCGCGTTCTTGCACGTCACAATATTAATGTGACGTCATATCCTATATCATTTACCGTTGATTCCTGTTTCCATGGTCACATAATGTGATCTTGGCACCAGAACATATCCTAATTGGCCGAGATCACGTTGATAATTGTATAAGTTTTTATTTAATGTTACAATTGTATTCGCTTGAGAAAGGCCCAGGCATGTGGGCCGAAATCTCGTACAGTAAACGTACAAAGTGATCTTAGGATACGTTAATCGTAACAACCATGGCGACCAGTGCTGAAGATATAGCTCTACCATGACCGTTATGTTCAGCGTAGGCTAGGATCGCTTTGTAAAACGGGTCCAAGGCCTTTCCCAACACATTTATAATTCCAGCAAGGACCAGACAGAACGGTTAAATGAACTTTTAACTTTCTTCGGTTTAACTTCATTGGAAATTATTAAGCCTGAACATATTAAATTCTTGATGTATGTATGTTATATCCGTTCAAAAACTGAAAGGGTTACGTTTAACTGTTCAACTGGGGAACTGTGTTATGTCTGGACGCCTTGTCTCACGGGCAAGTGGAGACAATGAACGACAAAAAAAATTGAAAAAGCTGCATTTGTTGCTGTTGTTTGAAAGTGATTGATCATTTCATTTTCAGTGATATATTGAACAATTTACCATGTATATCTGTGCTTACGCTATATGGGAATCCTCCATGTAATCGGTCAACCCGAAGGAACAGACATTACCCAGATAAAGACTCTACTGACTGGGTTAAATTGTCTTTATAATGATCGGATATTAGAACATAAAGATGTTTTAAACGCAACAGTAAATCCAACTCTTTATTGGTGGTATTCGTCTTACTCGAGTGCACCACCCTTGAAGTTATAATGTCGAAAGCTGACGGAAAACCTTTAATACAGTTACTGAAAAAATACCAGCTATGTATGCAGTTAAAAACTTCCTATGTAGTCTACGTTTCAATGACAAGGTTGTCCTATGTTATGCGCCACTCGATGATCCACTGCCCGAGCCCCGGCTTGGTCATTCTACATCTTGTAATGTGCCCAATGATTCACAAATTAAACGTTATTTCAGGTGTCTGGTGTTCTGATGGTTGTGTCCACAATTCACGCTCTCATAGGAGCATCCGGTCTGGGCGGCATGGTGGCCAAAGTGATAACTCCGTTAACCATCACACCAGCCGTCGTGGTACTAATACTGAAAATCGCAGATACCCTGATAAAATTTGTACTTGTTCACATTGGTGTGAGTGCATTGTGAGTATTTTACCTATATTATCTTCCAGTATGATTGCAAGGCAGTGACCGTCACTAGTATATATTTTGTATGCGGGTGTATGAAATGATATGCATGCAAAACGCCTTATTATACTGTAGACGTTCGTTTTGGGATTGGTAGACCGCGACTTTAATGCATTGTCGAGTTCTGAGGATAGACTTCCGTTGCGTTGCATTGGGCTAATTAACATATCCTGAATTACAACGTATCAGATAAGGCAAGATAAGAACACTTTTGTTCTGTCGAGTTTTAAGGAAAAAACTAAACGGTCTGGTATTAACCAGTATCACCTGATGTGTACACATGGACAAAAACCACAGCCTACAGAATATATGTACTTTTGTATGTGTTATATTTCTCTCTTCATTCATTCAAATATATATATTGTTCTTTAGTACTTTGTGTGTATTGCTGATTTTAACAACATATATGGCAAATGTGTTGGTACCCATTCCATACTGGACTCGAAAAGAGGGATGGCATTTTACCAAATCAAGGTTTCTCAGAACATATGCGGTGAGTTTGGAAAACGACAACAACTGTGTTGGTATAAATAGAAGGTCAACCAAAGGATCAAAGCCTCGATCCCCTGGGTAGTGACAATTATCACAGGCTGAAACATTCAGGAGCTATTTGCGCCTTATCTAATTCATATTTGCCGGAATATCCGGGTGAGTAATACCATGTATATTGTCGTTACCTATTATTGTTGTTTGATTTTGCAATTGTGTCTTCAATAACCTCAGATTTAAAAGATAACGTTAAAACGACCACGATGTTAAGGACGATTAAAGCTATTCTTATGTTAGCATTCATATTTATCAAAACCATCCATCTAAGTCTGATCTTCTGTCCAGGTTTTGATCAGTATAGGATTTGGGTGGATGTTGTGTTACATCCTGACAGTGACCGGAACTCTGACGGATAACCCGGAGGAAAGAGAATACGGAGCCAGAACAGACAGTCAACTGGATACCATATCTATGGCGGAGTGGTTTTATTTCCCCTACCCAGGTAGCCTTAATTACGCTAATGGTCCATGTATTTCAGAATATGTTCTGGTAGACATTATTTCTGATCTTAAACAAAAGCAGCCTGGGTGGTCTGTGCGTGGATTACTTGATTGTGTTTGTTGTTCTCAATGGTATTTCACTTATATGACGAGCGGGTGTCCATTTGTTTTACTGTTGTATTTAAATACGGTGAAAAACCGAAAGAAAACGTCGTGAAATCGCACAGCGATTGGTGAAGACACATCATGTGACTCCCTCAAACACCTGAGATTGACAAGGGGAGTCGATCATGTGAGCGCTACATCCAAGGTAGTGCATCTATTTTAGGATTGCCCACGCTTACCATCCTCCAGAATTTCACTGAAGTGGCCATGTCCGTCCCTTTCACTGTCTGTCACTATGGTATGATACCGATCTATCCGAGGCCGTATTTTGTGTTGATGTTGTGTGCAACTGGAAATGAGACTTGCCATCTATTGACTTTCTGTTCATCCAAAAACTAGAAAAAACGTAGGAAATGCTCGGAAGTGGATTGGATTAAGTGAAATATCGCAGACTACACGGCGTGACTTAAATGCCTTATTACACCCATTTTGTTTTTTAAATCCTGTGGTATCATCTTGTCACACAATTATCGCCTTATTGCTTTTGCTTATGTACTATGAAAATTACTTGTGACCATTTAAGAACAACTGTATAGCTCTGAACGTCATTTTGGCTTAAAACACATGGTACGGATCACAGTGTATGTTTTAAACGAGGTCGTGCATTCTTATCGCTGTAGTGGTTAGATGTTTTAGATGCCGGAAAGCCTTTATTCAGGTACGTGGGAGAAGCCATTTTTGTATTCTCTCTTGAAACTTTATAAGGGGGCGCCACTTGAATACGCAATATGATAGTTCTGTCATAACTTAAAAACGTCTCCTTTCTACTGCTGGTCTCGGATTTGATTGTTTTTCTATAAGAGTGATGGTGGTTTTCATGAATTGATGCAATTGGGAGAAAACAATTGTACTGATGACTTTCATGCACTTGAACTTGAAATTTTACGCATTATTATTCAGGTCAGTTCGGAATGCCAACGTTCAGTTTGAATCTGTTTTTCGGTCTCTTCGTGGCAATGCTAAGCTCGGTGATCGATTCCTTGGCGGATTATAACATCGTTAGCAGAATATGTCAAATTCCAAGACCTCCAAAACATTCTACAAATAGAGGATTGTTTATAGAAGGGGCGTGCAGTCTCTTGTCCGGAGCATTTGGGACTGGAATGGCAACATCAACTACCATCTCGGTCACTGGATCTGTGGCCTTAACAGGGGTATACTTTTTACGCTATATATTGGGTTTGATGTGAGTACATACGTCAGGGTCAAAATTACTTATCCTAAGCTGTGTGAAAGGCATATACGTGTATATATACCTTTTCAGATACCGTTTTACATTCTCTTAATTAAACACAAGTTCACCAGGGCGAATAAAACACACATCTTTAAAAAATACCTGCAATAATATTGCACTCTACGTCGGTGGATGTTATATTATCATTTAGAAAAAGATAACTATATTACTACATGTGTGTTAAAAGTTTGTTTGTTGTGTTTGTTTGATTGGGGTTTAACGTCGTACTCAAGGGTATTTCACTTATATAATGACAGGTTGTCCACTTCACACTGTTTATTGCCTAATTACGGTGGAAAACCGGGAGGAAACCTCGTAAAAACCACCCCTGCGATTGCCAGAGCCACATGGTGTGACTCATTCATTCACCTGAGGGTCGACAGACGGGCTGGATCCTGTGAACGGCACATCGAAGTAGGCTTTAGTAACCGCACTCGCTAACCACTAAGCCACGGCAGCGGGTCATGTTTTAAAAGTAGAACGGCAATAAGCTTCCAATGAACCATCACATTTGTGGTCATATTGTACGGCTTTTGGTTCCATGAATTTATTTTGTTCAATATATACAGGTAACCAGCCGAAGAGTCTTCCAATTGGCTGGTGTTCTTTTGATATTCCTTGGCATAGTCGGTAAAATCGGAGCATTTTTCGTCATTATCCCCAAACCAGTGGTTGGGGCTGTAATGATAATCATTCTGGCTTCAGTAACGGGTGTTTTGTTGGCTGAACTAAACGAGTATGACATGAAGAGACCCAGAAATTGCATGACTGTTGGCCTGCCTATTCTTCTCGGAACGATGATACCAAAAATGATCATCCAAAACCAAACTATGATTGACACAGGTATGTGAAGAATGGTAAAGAGGACATTTGTTTATGCACAGGCACAATGTTGTTTTAAAACTAGAAACTTCGATGGAACCAAATCAACTTGACGTTCAACTGACAATAGTATTTTAGCAACCGAAATTATCATTGAGCATAAATGATTGATTGAATCCCGCAAGATCTACCGTGACAAATTAACCTTGTTGTGACAATACATGTTCCTCTTTATATACAAGTATATGCATTATCAATCTACACAATCGTTTGATAAATATTGTACTTATTTTGGGAGACTGAATATATGTTTCGCAAAACGAATTAAGAACAACTAATCCAATCAATAGGCGTGTCGTTGAGTGGCTTTTAATAGCTGCTCGAGGCCCGAGGTCGTGGCTAACTGGTTAGCGTGTGGGCTAACTTATCCTACTTCGATCTACCGTTCGCGGATCGAGGCCATCAAATGTATGAGGAAATCACACGATGGCAATCGCGTGGATGGTTTTTACGAGGTTTACCACTGTAATTAGGCAAGGAACAGTGCAATGTGGACAATCTACCGTCATAAAAGTGAAATAACCTTGAGTACGACGTTATATGAAATGTGTTAAATACCAAACAAACACACATTTAATAGAATTTTAGAGGTAGGGGCAGAACGACCAGATCTGTTCGCGCTTTCGTTGTTCTGTGTCTTGCAATTGTCTTGGCTTTGTTTGCTGGGCTGGCAGGCCGTCAGACATTTGTACCAGTGCCAATTATAGTACTATCAATGTTACTAAAAGACATACAATACAATCAAATTGTATTTTCAGGCAACAGTCAAGTAAACCATCTGATTGTGGCAATGTTTGGAACACCCCTGTTTGTTGCCGGGATTATAGCATGTTTCCTTGATAACACACTACCTGGTAAGATCATTCGCATGTCTCCTTGACAGCAATCAACTTGGTAAGATCATTCGCATGTCTCCTTAACAGCAA
>JARDVA010463809.1:5147-15524 GCA_030265315.1 Mopalia swanii | reverse complement strand
GTTTTAGTTACAATACTAACATTAAAACAGTAAAATAGAAATATATTTTGTTATTTCAATATTTAAATAAGTAAAGAGCGTAAACTTGTTGATTCATTGATTGCTATTTTACGCCACATTCAGCAGAATTTCAGCTTCAATGATTATTCATAAGAAATAAGGGTGACAACGATCTATGGAATGAGATAGAAATGTTGTGACCAATAAAACCAAGAAATTGTTATCTATAAGAAATTCTTACTTGTTATACGCTATCCAACTTCTAAATGCCACTTAAAGAACTTAGATATAAGGTGTTCATTCAATACACATTATTAATTGACATTAAAAAAGTAACTAGAGAATAAACAATATAGTGACATAAACTCAAATTCTATGATCTAGTTTTTAACTGCAATGTATGTTCTTAACTTCTCAACATAATAATTTCATGATCGTCAAGAAAAAAGTTAATTTTTAAACCCTTGTATAAAAATAAAATTTTTTTTTACATTTTTATGAAGTTTTTATCTATTTGTAAACCATATTGTTCCAAAGATAAACTCAACCTCTAAGCAGGAAAAGTTTGCATATACCGGTATGTTAGAAAAAAGAGAATAAATAACAATTGTGTTTTCCAGAAAATATAGATAGAATGGTTACAAAATAAAACAGATGTGAGGACAAAATTAATATTAATTCCGCCCCAAAAAACTTTAGAACTTATGATAGATATTTACAAGGTAGGAAAAGCAAACACACGAAGACTATAATGTATTTAAACTTTTCATAATAATGGTTTAGCTACAAGAATACTGAGCGGTTCCTCTGATTATTCACACTTACTGCTTCTCGTTAGCATGAATAACAACTAATTAATCTTTTCATAATGAGAAATCTCAAGAAATATCATGTCTTGTAATCACTCTTCATTTGAAATTAATAGAAAATATATAAAAGAAACGTCATGGTCGGTTTAAAATTTTGTCGATTAATTCAATGAATTAAAGTGATAATACACGGGTGCCATATCTTATACATGTACCTTTATCAAGCACAATGATCAGGTAAGCTCAGCGGAGTATATCTTAGGAATCCAATCATGTGTAGATTGCCCACACAACAGGTGCACAATCAACACCATAAACTGGGCCTAGTTCCACAATATTGATTAAAGTTTGACGCCACAATCAACAGTTTTTCAGAGACATAACACGTCTTCATATTTAGCATGTATAGTGTTATAGTGTTAATATAAAACACATGAAGTTGATGGAATAATCAAAGTGGTTTAACCGATCGGTTCATTCTTTTCAAATCAAAAAACATCTTTTTTCTCCAAATAAAAAAATCCACTGCTTATAAATTATAGAAAGTATAACAAAAAAAATTCTTGCTATTTTTTAAAAATAATTATCAAGGAAACATTCATGTAAAATATTCCACATGTTAGCAGTCGTTAGTAATTCAATAATTCATCTTTAATTTAGTAGTTTAAAATGAAACAAAAGTTTAAAATAAACCTTTTGAACATTGAATTACATTTTAAACATTTATTTTTTTTAAAAAGTCTATAATAAGTGTTATAAAATTCCAGGGTATTACGAGGAAATTATCTCTAAATGATATAGGCCATGTTCAATAGTATATACATGTAAGTGTTTTAATTTAGACACAATGTACAGTTATTAAATAACTGACTTGTCTTAATTCCAGACAAAAAAAGTTATATCAAAAGTTGTATTTTATCTATATCAGATAAAAGCAACAGAAAGTTACATTATTACAAAAAATGTTTAAGTTTTAAAATAATGATTAAACTTTACAATCCTTGTAGTATTCTCTAAAACAAAACGCTTGAGGAATTTATAATTTTAATCAGATGACAAATTCCCAATAAATTGTACCAAAGCAAGAAATACAAAATTACTAGCAGTTTTACTTTTGCATTAAGATATACAGCAATACCATTTTGAGGCTTATATAAGTAAAAAAAATAATTATTAAAAAAATGAATGGATCAACAAGAAACAAAAGAAACATGAAAAATAACAGATGTTATCCAAAAATATTATTAAAAAGCTAATCACGGAATGATCAGGGGTTTTTTCTCTCCATATTTGTTGAAATATATGTGTTAACATTAATTAGAATCCTTGTAAAGCAAATTTAAATGCTATGAAAACAGCCTCACTGTTTTTTAACATTAATGAAATACAGAAACGAAAGACCTAATATATTCTTTTTTGATTTCATTTTTACAATAAATATTTTTTCCTTTGTTGTAATCTGGTTATTTATGTATGATAAAAATTACCAACAGGTAAATGAATGAAAAGATTAAAAAAAATGTGGAGAAGCTTTTTAGATTCTGAACATTTTTTGTCATAAAAATGCTAAAAGTGCCTTATGGAATGAATGAAGCTGTAGAGCTAGCTACCCTTGAATAGTGTCACGGAGAGCTGGATACCCTTTAAGAGGAGGACGAGCAACTTCTTCCCAGTGACATGTGGAATTCAGAGGACAAAAACAACACAGCATGCAACTGGTGGAAGCGAAAATTCGTACCTGAAATCGGCTGCGGAGGGAAATGCTGCATATCTGGGTGTGTGCCACTCGATCATGGTGAAGCTCCGAATAGAACTCTTTCTGGTGAAGATTGTTTGTCAAATGTTGTAGGTCACATCACGAGGAGTTGAGTTTTACTTTCACTGTCTCCACACATGTGCAGTCTGTTACCGTTGGTCTCCTACACACGAAGCCACAGACCAACAGCTTACCACTTAATGACGGAGATGCTGCAATGGATATTGGCCGTTCTATCTGTCAAGCTCCACCCACAGTTAAACAGAAGCCTTGAGGATTCACAGAGTTCTAGAGTTATGGTAGTACAGCACATGAACTTTGAGTAAGTAGACCTAAGGCTACAATGCCCTGCAGTTTCAGTTTTGAATTACTATTTTACAACAAACAGCGTCAATAAAACTTACACGGCCTCTGCAGTCCACCAGGGTACTAAGTCTAATAATCAGCACAATTGTGGGTATTTTATGTCACACTTCAATAAAATGTGGCCCTGTGACAGTAAATCTGTGCAGATCAAAAAACACAATTGTTCTAAGTGTTATCGTATTTGTTTTTTCCTATGTTCACAATTACATAATAAAATTCCTGAGCAAGTAAAGGAGAATCAAATAATGTAGGATGAGAATTATTTCCTACGGCTGTGACCGCCAAATACACACTGGACGTCACCTCAGAATTCAGGCCAATCTAATCCCTAGTTAAATAGAGTTATGTATGTTGACCGCAACAGTGTTGGTCCAGTTAAGCTCTGGCCAGTCTCAAGCATTCCAGCCGTCTGGCCACGTGGCTGCAGATTTACAACTGACCGTAGTAAAGTCCAGTCAATGAACCACTCCACAGACAAAACAGTTCCACAGCCGCTTGGTTGAACAGGCTCGGCCTTTCCTCTACTCTATTAGTAAGAGAGAGAGAGAGAGAGATAGAACGGCAGCAGGAGTCTGGTTGTCTTGGTAGGCCTATAAGAAGTCTGGACAGATGGTGTGGCCGCCTCTTTAAAAAGATGTAGTTTCCAAATACGTTACTAGAAAGAAGAGCATTTCAGCATCAGTATCAAGCAAGTTGGATCAATTCAGCGTGGACTGAGGAGTTCAGCGAGAGAGGAATGCCCCAATAGAGTTGAGCTTATTCTAAAGCAGGGCTTGTATTACGCCATCCACTGCCCCTTGCCTATACCCTCTCACAGGCTTATGACCTCGGTCAACTTTGGAAAGCCCTATCTCTTTGCAAATAGGCAATTGCTTGCACGACGTTTACGCAACTAGTAGCTCATCTCTAAGCTATGTACACAAGGCAGCCCCTGGGCTAAAAGGCATTCTTATTTCAATACCAAATTCCCAATCTTGCCAATTTCAATTTTGAAAGAAGTGCTGGTGAACTGGGCGGATCAATTGCTCTCCACAGCATTGCCTAAAACCGGTAATGCGGACATTGGGAACGTATTCGTGTTAAACACTAATCTCAGTTCCATTCTTCAACTTCCATTTTCAAATTGATTTCAAAAAAGCAATAGGCCCCCTTGTTTTGATAACCTGCCCCTAAGAGAGCCTTCAAACCAGGCAGAGATGGTGTTTTAAAGACGCAGGCATCCCAGCTCCCTCCTTCTAACCTTAATGAAAATATTGTTTGCTTTTTGTCACACTGCGTCGTTTTGCTAGCTGCTCTGCGGTGGATCCAGTCTATTGAGAATCTCATGCGAAAAAGTCGGGTGGAGGAACGCAGCTAAACAGGCAGGGGGAAATTAAAACAGCAACCAAAACAAACTTTCCCCATTGACCTCAAGCCAATATCACAGCAAACAAAAAAAGGACTGAATCTTTTTAAAAAATTTTCGGTGAGTTTGGAAAAGTTTGTAAGAAGAGCCATTATCCCAAGTTGTGTTAAAAACCCACAATTGATGAATCGGGTGACCTATACAAAACAATTAACGACTCCATTTGCAAAAAGTTTGGTTTAAGGGAGCCCTATTACATCATCGTTGTGTCGTAATGGTATCGGGTCTGATTCGGGCTGTCACGCCCAGAGGCTGAATTTCGATAACAGCCTCCCTGCTAACAAAACTTTGAATGCATGATTTCTGTAATACAGTTAGCTAGTCTGTTTCCAACATTACGGACCTCTTAATAGAATTAAATTTGCTGTAGAACAAATAAACATGATTATTTTAGAAGTAGTTAACAAACACTTCCCATTACAAAGCTGGTAATGACCGCTTTAGAAATAGAATAGAGATTGGTGGAATAGAGGCTCGTCGGGAGAATATTCACTTCAAAGTGAGACACCCGTCAGAATGTTCGTTTTCATCTGATGAGTCGAAACATAGTTCATAAAAGGCTCATTTAAGAACAAGGTTTGTCAATGACTAGGTTATTCTCAGAATGTCGTAACTGGGGTTAAAGAGTCACAAATAATTTGACAGTAAAGAAGTGAGAATCGCATAAAGTCTCCGAAAAGTACTAACTTATTCACATTCTATTGAGGAAAAAATAAATCACTTTCAAACGCGCCAAATACATCTCTTTTTGCCGTGACAATTCATTTGAGAGAAATAAGATTTTTTAACAAGAGACGGGAACCAAAACAGTGCATCCGATTACTCACACTTCCCTTATCTCATTAACAGCCTGAATAATAACTAATTAATCCTTTCATAACGAGCTATTTGACAACAGATATCTTGTCATGCATGACTCTTTACATCTAACAGAGACATAAAAAGGACAAATCTTGGGGTTTTTAACAACATTTTGAGGATTTTTACAAATATATTTAATTATATTGTAGGCTATTTGTATAAAGTTGAATGATATTTAAAATTACATAAGACAAATATATATAGGTCATGTGTGCATAATCAAAATGCATAGTATAATTTATAGCTGTATATATTTTGAGAATATATTTTGTTCTGTAACAACTTACTTCAGTTGATATGAAGTGAGGGAATTATTTTTCTGTAATTCAACTTTTAATAAATATACTCTAAGATTTGTGGGAGATATGGGGAGAAACTACCTTGGTTTATATAATTTAACTCTTCAATAGAGTGAAATCTATAAGTTTCAATGGACGTAACATCTTAATTACATCGCAAATAAAAGTATTTAATCCAACATGCATGACTAGACAAAGATGGAATTGTTAGAGTACAGGAGCAAAAACTAGTTATTAGATAATTCCACTTTTCGGCTGTGCAAATAAAAATAACTTAGTACACTAGGGGCGGTGGGGATTTAAAAGGATGTGTCGAGGAAACATTTGGTTTTAAATAATTTAACTTTTCAATAATGTCAGAGAAATCTATTACTTGTGAATCCCGTTATTATTCTGTCAAATAGAAAGTGTTCCGGTTCATTAGACAACACTTAAAGTGCCTGACGGAGGAAAAGCCTTATGTGTTTAGCACACCAGACAGCCCCAGAAAATCGTTTCAATGGACACAACATTTGGTGGTTGGCTCTCCCCTTTTTTTTTTAACTGTCACATTTTTTCCACCCTCAGCGTGCTACTGGGAATGTTTTTCCTGGTCTTCTCAGAACTTTACACACATGTGGTAGATAGTTAGCCCTCCCGTGCCTCCATGCCCTGTCTACCCCAAACCTACTAATTCCGTCTCTATCGTAGTTCCGAAGACTACATAGTGAACTGAATCCATTGAAAAACTTACAGAAACTTAAGCAATTTTTGTACCAATATCGGTCAAAAACCGATTCAAATGAAATTGGTATTTCGATTATTGACTTGTGTTTAAGTCAGTGCTTGTGAATTGCACGTATAGGACAGTGGTGTGCAAAACAATAGCCAGGCCAAAGGAAATAAAAGGAGAATTGTTCAGCTCCCTGGCAAAGGAATGACTTTTGAGCATACTACTCTTTCGAATGAGGGAGATTAAAATAGCAAAATATAAGAAGATATCAACTATAAACCATAGAAATCAGCCATATATATTTTGGACATTTTATCTAAAATGCTGATTAGACATTTTTTTATTGTTTTGCTATGAAACTGAAGATTTGTTCTTGGGAAGACATGGACATATAACATATTTGCCGTCTAGGGTACTAGATAGAGCTGTTTTAGAAATTTAAAACAATTTTTTGATGAAAGTTTTCTTTCAAGATTTGGATTGTCTTGATTCTTTCTCAAAATGAAAAGCTTTGCCCCAGCTCGAAAAAGAAAATATTAGTTATGAGCTTCATTTTTCAACATATTAAATTGTTTTGGTTTTGCTCCATCTTGTATCTTCAGTTCAAGCTCTTATTCTATAGCTGAGGATGCGGAGTAAAGAATTGGCTGCAGTTTTCTGGCCAGCCTCTCAGTAAAGCAGAATGACTTGAGTGTTGAGGACAGTTTTATGAGATTCAAGGGGTCATAACTCTGATCTTTACAGACCGTTATTCATTTTGACGAGCCAAGTGACGACAGATCTCAAACGACTCCTCAGTCTAGACTACCACTGGGCATGGGTGGGCAGAAAGGGTGGGTGGGGCTCGAGAAGGGAGAAAGGGGGTGGGTGCATGGGATAAAACTAGAAAAAAGTGCTAGTCATATCCCATCATAGTTACCATCTCATTTATGAAAGACACTCTTGGTTTATGGAACAAATATCTGATCAAATTAAGAACGTTTTATCTCAAAATAACAAAAATTAGGTTAAGAATCACTTTCAAAATTACATGAAACAAATGTTGCCATTTTTATACATTTCTCAAAATTCTTCAACGTTCTTTTTGAGAAGTTAGACAAATGTTCATCCCAGGTGCTAAAAGCATTAGGTTGAGTGACCGTTCTTCAAGAAAGTGCATCAAAATACAAATATATTTTTAATTTCTGTGTCCATGATGATTTTGCTTATCTATCGCTTGTTGAATATTATAATATTTCTGAGACTTTAGAGTTAAATATAAATCATAACACTCAAATCATTTTGTTTGACAAAAACGGTAACAACATGTAATCTCGAAGAATATCACTGGACTTATGACGAAAACAACAGCGGCTTGAAACATTGAACTATTAAAAAAAATTTAAAACAATAGCAGTTTAAAACAAATGAAGCCTACAAAAACTTTCACAAAAGAAAAATGCTTTATAACAAACAACAAATCTTTAAAAAAACAAAACCTACTTTAGTTCCCTTATGTTGGCATGCAGACGTTTATTAGAATGACATGTTATTTTATCTAAATGTCAATAGTTAAGATTCCTAAAATATACATAAGGGAATCAACAAGTTTGTTTGCACGCCAATTAATCCCATTAGAATGTCATTTAAGGTCTGTTTTTCTTTGAATACAAGAGAAAGTTGACCGTGTGTACAGTCAGATGCATAGCCAACCTGTTACTTAAGTTTCAACCACAGCTATTAAATTTCTATCAGATTTTATTTTTTATGCTTATTCTCTTGAATAGTAAATCTTAAACGCCCCAAGGGGACCAATGGGCGCTCTGGGCTATGCTCAATTTAATGGGAGGAAGAGTGGCAAGAAACAGGGAAGATTAGACTGTGTTCTGTGCAGTTGTATGTGTGAGCGTGTCCCCACAATGACACAGACTCCCGGCTGCAGCAATGTGTAACATATGATCTGAAACAGCTGAGAGATGTAAAGGGACATCAAGTCAGTGACAGTCAGGGGAGACAGTCTCTCATTGCCCCCAGGCAGTAGGACTCCTAACCTCCCTGCTCTCAGCGCCTCTAGAAGTTGAATCTGACCAGCTTCACATGGTTAGCGATGGCATACACTCAGACCTCAGGGTAGGAAGACGCTCCAGATACTGCTATAGAGAACAAGCTGTGTTGACACGGCAGACAATAGAGTCAATGGCAGACACAAAAGGTCCACGAAACTGTTGACCAACTGCGGACCCAGGTTATCAACAAACCAGGGCCCTAAACAAACTATTACATCAGAGGATATAATCCCCATACCCACTCCGTCAGATCATTAAATCTGATTGCATACCAAGACATTCTACAAAACGCAGTAATTTTGGATATTAATAACGGAAACAGGCAAAAATGCCCCAAAAATATGGGGAATCGCAAAGGATTGGGAAATAAACAAAAAACTGAGAAATTCTTTGTAAAAATAAAAAATCTGCAGACACAAAATAAAATATTGTAACAGAACATGCCAAGTACAGATATGTTGTTGGAAATAACAAATTTCAATAATATAAGTGTTAAAACTGTTGAACTATACAAAATGTTACAGACAACATTTTTTTTTTAATTAAACCGTTTAACAGGTCTCTGTTTAATTGTTATAGATGTTTAATTGTTATAGATTTTCAATGCACAATTTTAATTTAATTAATTGATTGGTAGATTACGCTGTGCTTAAGAGTATTTCACTTATGTGAGAGTGGTGTATTCCAACAAAAATTAACTCCATTATGTTGGAAAGTTAATTTTCCTCCAGTGCTAAGTATAGACACAATTTTAATTTAAAGATAAATTTGAGAAACTAATGATTAACGCTCAGAGAGAAGCTTAACGATTGGTTCAAATCTCGACTTAATAACAGACAGTTAAACTCATTTATAGAAGTTGGATGCAGGCTGAAGTGCCATGGCCAAATCTCTGAAATCTTTGGTGAATTTTATTTTCTAGCAAGCTGGTAAAAAAATACATTTATTATATTAGAATAGTTTCAAAATTTGTATGTATTGTATTTATCTAATAGTTTGCCATTTATTCTGGGCCACAGGAATAACTGACCTCATTAGTTTTGTTAAATTAAGTTTGATTGGGGTTTAACTTCTAACTCCAGTGTATTTCACTTAAGTGACAGTGGATGGTCTATTTTCCACTCTATTTATAAACTTAAATGTGGTGGAAAACCAGGACAAACCCTCATAAAAACCTACCACCGATTTTTGCTAGAGCCAAAGTTGTTAACTTAGAAATATGTAAGTATAAATTAGATAAGTGTTGAATTCTTAAATGTTTCTGATGGTTTTTTAAACCTAAATTTAAAAACCAACATGTATTTCACTGAACCGGGATTTTCCTACATGTTACAATTGTATTAGTGCAGATATTCCATATCTGGAGTAAGCAATAATTATCAATTAATTATCAAGTCAACAAGGCTTGGCCTCATTCACAGATTGAATTTAAATGTTTTAAACAATGGTCCCTCGTCAACAAGTCAATAGTTAAATCCAATTTTTATTTGAGACTTTTACAAAAATTACTCATTAATCTATGATTAAATAAAATAAAAATTATGTTCACCATCTCAATTATTAGAAAGGCAACGCATTATTTATATCCAAATCATCAATCTTGAAAAAAAAAAATCAGATTACAACTATTTTTGTCTCGCAATCAACAGATGATCAATATTGATAGACTTATCTTGTCTATCTATTAATAATAATTTCACGGATTATTGACCTTGTGGTCATCAGGGCTTCCATACCTTGAATAGTGGAATTATGGTCAGCATGGCTTCCATACAGTGAATGATGAAATTATGGTCATCAGGACTCTCATACAATGAATATTGAGATTGTGGTCATCAGGGCTTCCATACAATGAATATTGAGATTGTGGTCATCAGGGCTTCCATGCAAAGAATATTAGGATTGTGGCTAACATGGCTTCCATGCAATGAATATTGAGATTATGGTCATCAAGGCTTCCATACAATGAATATTGGGAGTATGGTCATCAGGGCTTCCATACAATGAATATTATGATTGTGGCCAACATGGCTTCCATACAATGAGCATTAGAATTATGGTCATCAGGACATCCTTAGAATTAAATTGGGAATTGTTGTCACCAATGCGTCAAAATAAAGATAT
>JARDVA010463365.1:0-15576 GCA_030265315.1 Mopalia swanii | reverse complement strand
TGAAAATCGTCCAGTGGACATTGAATTATTTTTATAAGTTTTCTAGGTATCAACCATTTGGGAAGACCTTTAATGAAAGACCCTTGAGTATGACATTTTACCAATGAACCCCAATCATACAAACAAACAAATCCATTGCACATTTTAATTTCTTTTTGGCAGTCTGGCATGTCAGCCTTGTTTTCCTGAAATATTTAGTTTGATTGTATGGGATATTATTGTGGAATATAAAAGGCAGCATCTGTTACCATTCCTATTGATTGCACAGAGATAAACTGTTAATCGGGACAGTGGTGATTCATTGTAGTCAAGGTCAAAACTCATCTTAATTCCATCGCAGAGTTCTCACTGTTCTGTATAAAACTCTCATTATTATACGGGCCATAAAGTGTTCTCCCATCAGAAATGTAATCCTGTAATTGTGGATTTGACTGATATATTGACTCAGACATGGTGTTTTTGCACCTGGGGATAGATTCTGCTTGATGGACTGATCCTATTCTGTTAAATTAAGTCCTGCAATCATGGAATGAAGAGCTTTTCTCTTTAATTCGTGCCATCCATAATACCCCAACAAGAGATGGAGAACATTAAACTATTTATTTCTGGATAACCACTCATTTTGTTTTTGCCAGTTTCTCACAGCTCTTGTTAGCTTTAAAAATGCTCACTTCTGTTTGTTTTACTTTTCTTCAAACCAACACAACCCGTTAGTTACACAGACAATAATTATTTTTAACGAGTAACCTTCATATTGAGCCCAGTGAATTCAAGCTCAGAACCAATGTTAAGAAGTTTATCTATAGAATATTCTGAATTTGAAACATATTGGTGTTTTTTTTATTAATAAATGGTGCACTGAAGATCCTAAGGTGCTCAGTTCTCCTATCAGGATAGCATATTCATTGGATATCAGGATAGCATATTCAAGTTTTTAGGCAAAAATTGTTCAGAAAACTTTACATGTAAGCTGGTAAATTTAATGAACATGTGTAAAGTTTGCGTTTATCGCATGCATTCGAATACAAGTGAAGCCTTGGCTTGAAGATATATAATTATATAGAGCATTCAGACTGTTAATAACATATCCTTAGCCCTTGCACAGTCTCATAGCAAGTGAGAATTGATTTTTACATAAAAGTTCTTGGAATATTGATCCGGTTTAATAGGGCACATGGTTGACTTTTAGGAAAACCAGAGACCTCAAGTTGACCTTGACCATGTAACCTTGGTTTTCTAGGTGGAGACCAAGAGGCCTCAGTGTGACATTAGGCGCATTGATTTGACTGGAAGTTTTTCTTTAGCACATTGAAGCCGTTTTCTAGAATTTTGTTTGACTGGTACATTTGTGATGTTTCATTAAAGGGAAAGACAACTGTTTTTCAACCTAAACTTATTATTTTTATTGTATATTTTCAAAGCCAACCATCTGTATTGCACTTGCATTCGAATTACATAGCCGTTGATTAGTTGATTTAAAGAGCGGAGCTGACATCATTATTCCAAACCACGGTAGTTATATCATCTAGTCATGGCTGTTCCCCACTGGTGACCGACCATGTTTTCGAACAATGACGTCAGTCCCGCCTGTTAAATGAACTAATTAACAGCTATGCTTACTCAAATGGGAGTGCAATACTGATGTTTGTCTTTGCGTAATAAAATGCAATAAAAATAATAAGTTTAGGTCGAAAAACAGTTGTCTTTCCCTTTAAGTACAATTTTGTTCCCCTTTTAAATCTGTCTCGTGTTCAACAAACAAAAATCTAACAAAAATCATAGACAACGGCTTCACCATGCTTAATGAAAACTTCCAGTAGAATGCACCTATTAATTCAATTTATTGCCATGGTGATATGTTAATTATAGCTATTGCTGAAGTAGATGCTTGTATATTCTTGTAGGCTACTCAATAATTAATATCATGTATAGCTATGATTTAAGTAGGCATATTATTTTATTTGATAATTAATTTTATGTGTAGCTATGCAGGCATGGTCTTCTGGCTAAGAACAGTTTGTTTGAAGAAAAACAATGCTGTCTTTACTTGGCACTGGAGGAAGATTAATTTCCCAACAATATCAAAAACGTTTAACATGTTGTGTGTTTGTGCTACTGTAAATTATTCTTGCAATACATGGCTGTCATGTTATTGAAGTAAGCATGATTTAAACATCAGTCAAGAATCAAGCGATCAATCAACCAACCAACCAAGAAACAACAAACCAAACGATGTTTACATGGAAATATGTTCATTCTAGGGTCTAATAAATGTCCAAGCTTTAAAGAATCAACTGGAATTGGTTAGGAAATCCCCTCAATATCAGATAACTTTAAACATGTAAACATGTAAAATAGTTAGCAATAAAAGTGTTTGTATTAAATCTAATTAATATCACTGAATAACCTTGTTAGATATGTTTTACATTTTTTTTGTCCTAATTTTGTTGCTGTTATAAAGATTACCAGAGCCCACGGTCATGGCTATGTGGTTAGCATGTCTGCTCACTAATCCTACTACAATATGTACCGTCCATGGGTTGAAGTTAATCTTGGCTTATCCTCTAAGTCTAACATGAGACTTTGTTTTCACCTTTTTTTTGTCTCCAAAATTCCAACATAATGTGAAATAGTGTGGATGGGAGTTACAACATAATATTACTAGCAATAAGCAACTCCAAAATAATGGGAAATAGTGTAGATTGGAGTTGCAAAATAATATAACAATTAATAAAGTAGCTCCAAAATAATGTGAACTACATGTAGTGTGCAAGTGAGTTATAAAATCATATAAAAAACAATAAAGCAACTTAAATAATGCTAGTTAATGTTGTGGGTTGATAAATATTATCTGAAGGTAAAAGCAATAAAGCCACAAATTCAGAAAGTGGGATTTACACTATAGAGCTGAAAGACATTGATTTCTTATCTATGAATATGATAAAAGCATATGTAAGGTTGAAGGATGCATGTGTCTCGAATATTGTGTAACTCTTCTGCTCCTATATTGTGTAGTTGTACTAATCAATTGGACATGCCCTGCTTATATCAAAGGATTTTGATGTAAATATTCATCATCTTATATAATATTAGAGCAGGCTGTCTCACTGGGAGTGGAACTTAGCTGGTAGCTATTTGAACATGTATATTGAATGCGGACTGACTCAGAGCTCCTCAATAGACTGGGAAGTGGTCAGAGCTTGATAGGTCGATGGCACAGTTCCCTCTGATGAATGGGTTCTCACCAGTATTGGTTCCATAATGTTTTCTGGCTATATGGGCTCTTTACATGTGCTGTAATACCAATGGATTTCCGTAGGAGGGAGCTTAAGCTGAAGGTGATAGGAACATTTTTATTGCTGAACTGGACTGGTGCCTTAACAACTTTCTCCAAGCTGTTCGTCTAGTCATATACATAACACAGTCTGGCTAAAAGTCCTGTGTGGTGTTCTCTCCTCCTTTCTGTTGTTGAAGTTTAAGGACTCCATAGAGCAGGCAGATGCTTCTATCTCTTTGCTTATCATTCTGATATATTCCGTTCAGTTCACTTTATGAATGAAGGCTTGGACACGTACACTTGAAAATTAATCAGACATTATTTAGTTTTGTATGTGGGAATGGCCTGAGATGTATTGATGCTTTGAACAACAAAGATAGGAAACTGCAACAGAGGGATTATAAATGATGAAATCTAAGTGTTTCGAGGAACCCACGTTTTCAATTGCTTGTTAGAGTTTTTATCTGTCCCTGAGAATTTGACAGTAATGTTTGAGATCTGTTGGGTGTATTGATCTCGGATGGTTTTATCAATGACTGCCAGGAAGTAATTATTACCCAATAGTCGGGGAGAGTAGTTCATCCGATATCAATGTGTTTCTTCACTGACACGTTCAATCCTTGTGTTTGCTCAGAATTGTGTTGTGTGCAAGAGTGTGGGGGTAGTGCACTAAGAGTTTATTACCTCCATGGGCGCTTTTGTATATACGTGTATCTACAGAAAAACAGAACTTTGACAAATTGCCAGTAATCTGTCAGTTTGAGGGGAAGGTAGTTAAAGATGAAGCTGTTTGCAATCGCTGTACAGTATACTGCCTGCTCACACCAGAGGCTATGTCATTTAAGTATAACAGTTATTAGCAGAGTTTCGAAGGTAAATAACTGTGACTCAGATAGTCAAGGATAAAGATTTTTTTCATCAAATTGACATGACATAGTTTTGTTATACATGTAGTAGGAGTTCATCAAACCTATGCATCGTATATGTTAACTGTGAAGAACACAAGAGCTTCATGCTGGTGTATTTGAAGCACAGGTGCTGACTATACAGTCAGTCATCAATCTCGATGGAGCTTTAATTCAGGCTGACTGTGAGGTCAATTTAGAGGATACCTGGTTTAAATGTTGGCTTCAGGTGTGTCCTGTCTACCAGCCTTGTTAACCACTCAGCCATGGCAACTCTTCACTGATAATGTAGAAGTCTACACATGTTGTTCCACATCAGCATCTTACCAGGAAAACTAGCAGTACAATGTGGGTTAACATTGCAGCCACCTGTGACATGAGGCTACACACTCTGATGGGAACTCTCTCTCCTTGTTCACCTGTGTTAGCCAATATGTGTGATATATATGGACTAACAAGCTGGACCGATCTCTGGTCAGCTGTATCGAACTACTGCCAATCTATAGGGGTCCATGTTCAATGTATATTAGTCATCCAACAACTTCATGTCATGCTTGATTTATATCCAGTGAAAAACTAATACAGTTGTGAATGACTGAATCACTCACCAGAGAACATATTGAAGGAAAACATGTTTATGTCAGATAAAGAGAGGCCTGGTTTACAACCTATTGTAGTTTAAGAACAACAGCTTGACACAGTGTTGTTGAAGTGTGTGATCATGCTAAACATGTAATGTGTAGGCCGAGGACTGTCAGATTTATGTTGTTATCCTTCACTATTTACAAGCTCTCTCTATCTACATGACTCTACTCCATTACTTACAACATAGTAGGACTATGTTTCACATAGGGGTTTCTCAACTCAACTTTATGCATGTGGATAAACCCTTATTCAGAGGCCAAGCTGAATCCAGGTGTACGGATATTGTTATATATGTGTTTACCTTCCCATGACACTGATGGCGAGATTGTCAAATGGTTTCTCTGTAATGCTGTCAGTTTACATACATGGACTGTTCTTATATCCCTCCTCTTTGGAGGACAGGTTTGTTCCCATGCGGCCAGACCGGTTTGCTGTCCAAGAGCATCTGATGCTTCTTTGTAGTTTATGTTGAGATGAACTCCCATATAAAAACAGGGGATAAAAACATTGCTTCACCAACGCCTTCGAATCAAAGTGGTCCTAGGACTGTTACTTATGGGGACAGTCCTCGAAATAAGACTGTGTCTTTTGGTGCATGTAGTATTGCAATGCCTCTCAATGGTAGGGATGCCACAACTCCTAAAAAGATCTATATAAGTGAGGAGAGAACAAGCCTGTCTGGTCCTATCAATATGACTTCAACAGCTCTACACAATGGTCATAAGAAGTTGACTAGGGCTTCTTCAGAGATTGTCAATAATAAAACTGCTATGAGTTCTGTCTGTAAAAGTATTCCTGTACCCTCTGCGGAACAAGGTCAAAACAAGATTCCATCCACTTCTGACAGTGACCATAATGTGGCCACAATTTACGAGGAAGAGGTGCCAGTGATTGTACGTAGACGAGGGTGCACCTTAAGGGTTCGGATTACATCGGTGGGCGAGGCCGATATTCCCCACAGGCCAGTCTGCACCTGCCCTCGACCTCTTGTATGTATACAGTGTATGGTTTTGTATATATATTAATATTGCTGTGTCAGTTCTTTGAACACATGCTTCAGACAAGCATGACATATTAGTGGCTCAGTGGTTAGGGTGTTGGACTGCTGATCTTCCTTCAGTGTACCCTACGGCCTACTCCAATTTACCATTCACAGGATTGAGTCCGTTTGACGGCCATCCAGTATATGAGTGAGTCACACAATGTGGCTCTGGCAATCGCAGGGATGGTTTTTACGTGGTTTCCTCTCGGTTTTCCACTGTAATATAAAGGCTAGGAACAGTGTGAAGTGGACAATCCGTTGTCATATAAGTGAAATACCCTTGAGTACGACATTAAACCCCAATCAAACAAACAAACAAATTAGTGTACCCCACAGGTTCAAGTCTCCCGTTAGACTGGAGTTATATGTGGTCTTGTAAAAGGTGACTCCAGCTGTGGAGCCCAGGGTTTTACACATTATCCTCGATTTTCCCACTATATTGAGTCTATTGACTATTAAAGAAGTGGACAATCCAGTATGATATGTGTACATGATAGAGAAATGTCCTAATTATAATATGAAACACCAATCAAACAAAAAATCTTTATCATTAACTTGAGACTGCTTTGCACAGCTGCCAAGTCATACATGTAGATCTATGTATATTTCTAAAAGCAATATACGGGTATATTGATATCATGCCAGACATTCAGTACAGGCAAATGTATTTTTTTTAATATCACACCAGGTCAATACAGGTATACATACATGTATACATGTATGTTTTATTTCCCACCATGACAGTTCAATCAAATGTGTATACCAGGAAATAACGGTTTATTATCCAATTGAATATCTATCAATGTTACATTTATCATGACTATTTTAGTGATTATACAATCTGGAAAAGTGATTTATTTATTACATGTAATTGTATGTCCAGAACTCTTGATAAATATTTAAATTTTTTTACTGTCCATTGATTAATTCTTCTCTCATTATCAATATGACAAAAGTAACATATATATGAATAGAGTTGTTCAGCTGACATGGCTTGAGTAAATTCTGCACCCAACACATGTTTAGGGAGAACTGGACTGCTAAGGCCTGTATTATCATGATTATGTGGTAATTTGTAGGTCCTTTATTCATTTAGTCAACTGGAACAAATATATGGAAAAAGGAAGCAAAATGCTGCATAATTATGCTGTTTTAACACAGTTTCATTACCTTTTCAAATCATAATGATAAAGTTTAGTTGGCATTGTTGGGATTGTGATTTTTGTAGTTTTGCAAGGTATAAGGTACATGTAGGAATACACAACTAAGCATGTTTTATACATTTTCAACCAGGCAAATAAAAATACACCAAAAACAATTAATGTCTGGAACTAGTTAAAAGATACATGTGTATGTAATTCGTGTTAAATTTTGTTCATTGATGGGGTTATCTAAATTTCCACTCTGTTTATTAAACTACATGTATATTTAAGGATGAAAAAGAAGTGGACATGTTATATTTATAAGTGAAATAGGTGTATGACCTTGAGCTCCCTGTTAAACCCCAATAATACAAGCAAACACAGCTGCCTGCTACACATACTGATAGTATTGCTGGGTTTAAAAAACAAATATTATAGGCACATTTTGACTGTTTAGAAAATACAGTGCAAACTATGGTATGGCAATATATTATGTCGCTAATAACTGTTATAGATAATGTCCTTATGCTGGGTGGTTTTCTTCACTATCACATGATCATATAATCATAATTAACTACAACCTAGTCCTTGATCAAACAACTAAACAAACCAGTGTATGTCTGCCATTTTGTATAATTACAAAATCTCGCTCCATATTAAACCCATATATGAATTTTTTGATCATAGCATGTGTTTTTAGCTTGTTGATTAATCTGAAAGTAACTGTAATACCACCACTCCTCGCTTGGTCTGTAGAAAACATTCCATTATCTCCTGCTATCAGGGCAACATGTTCATTCCTCCATCGTAAAATTGAATATACAATTACAGCTCTGGCACATTAGACATATTTATGATGTTATCTTGGTCATTTATGTCATCTCTGTGCTGTATAACATGGCTGATTGTACAGGAACGTGCATTGATGGTACAAGAACGTGCAGTGACTGCATCCTGTATCTATGCCACCAACCAAACCAAGCACATTCATTTAGGTCAAAACGCAGATTTAAGTGCAGAACTAATTTACTCATATTTTGTTGCTAAAAACTAATGTGACTCATTTAATTACAACCATCTGTCTATAGTCAGTGTTTTGTTTGTATAACTGTGTGGTAGTAAACATTATGTAAGGCTTATCCTGGGCTACATACTCTCTAACTGTCCTCTATCTTAAAATGTTTTTAACCATTTATACCTGTCATTTGACATTTAAATGTTGTTTTCTGCTGCACAAATTTTGTATTGCAAGGTTTTCTCTATGCCTTTCTAGTGTGTTTATAGCATTAGGCAGAGTGAAAAGTGGACAATACACCATCATATAAGTGAAATACTCCTAAGTAAGACTTCAAACTGCAATTAATCAAACAAATTGTGTCTACTCACAAATTTCTCTTAAAATGAATATTTGCTGAATTTTATTTTCCCCCAAGCTAAGGGAATCTACTCAGGGGCTTAGCCAGAAATCAAAAGTATGGTGTCCAAAGTAGTCATTTTGCTTCACTTTTCAAATAACTGGGTGTCCAATTTTGACAGTTTTCAAATTAGGCAATTGTTCACTTCAGGGTGTCCATTTGGATGGGTGTTTGCCTAGCCCTTGATTCTACTTGATAACTGCACAGAAAACCCAATGTGTAGAAAATGAAACCGACTTCAATATACACAGCTATGTTGAATTAAGGAATAGACATAAAATAATTGAGGACCAACATTTATTTTATACATGTATATTAATATGTTTATATTTGTGGATTTTTCAGTCTGACTGCGGACCTGTTGCCACACCTTCCCCTTTACAATCCCCACTGCCCAGGAAGTCCAGGGAAGATTTACCATTTAGTCTTCACTGCAGTCTGAGACGCCTACAAAGAACTCTATCTGAGGACACAAAGCGCCATAGAAGAGACAGCATGGGATCTCAGAGCTCCCTTCATATGCATACAGCACATCTCTCACACAGTAAGTTATATCATTTATAAGTGTATGACATGGTGTAGGCTGAGAGAATAAATCATTGTCCCTGTTTAAGTGTTTGAAATCTAGCTGATGATTTTGCAACTTGATATATAGCTGCTGACTACAATTACCTTCTCATTAAGGGCAGCCTGTTTCTAGCTTTAAAGACATCCTATTTGTAACAAGCCCTTGAAGGCCATTAATTTTCCAACAGAATAAAGAACCTCCTATTTAATGACTGTACTAGTGAGATATATACCGTCATGTAGATTTACCAAATGTGGTGGTAAACATTATTATAG
Source organism: Mopalia swanii (assembly GCA_030265315.1). Classification (NCBI taxonomy): domain Eukaryota; kingdom Metazoa; phylum Mollusca; class Polyplacophora; order Chitonida; family Mopaliidae; genus Mopalia; species Mopalia swanii. The sequence goes on along the minus strand of JARDVA010463365.1, from coordinate 6,307 downwards.
ACGAATAATTTGCAATCGGATACCAGAATATGCTGCCTAAACCATCCATATCTACTAATAACATCTTGCTGCAAACAGCCAGCTTTCAGCTTTGATTTGAGTACATTATGGCTGTATGGACAATCATGCCAGACTGGGAATAGTACTGTGATTTTTATTTTCCTGGCGTGTCGAGTTAATCTGTCTGGTTGTACAGAGCTTAGAACTATTCTGGCACCGTCTCATTCAAACCAGGTGCCAGGCTAATATTCAAAGTTCCTCTGTTCCATCTTTGTCTCCTCTCTCAATACTGGGATAAATAACCTTGTAATTTGAATCTTTCCAGTTCTATTCTTAACACAGAAACAGTCACCTGTCAATTTGACTTATATGATGTTTCCTGACTATTTGATTGACCTTTTAGTGAACCTGTGTGTTAACAGCCTGTCTATTATTAATTTTGTGTATAGCCGATTTTAATTCTGATTTTTCTTTTTGCGTTAAGAGGATATTTACGAAAGCTTGTAGTAAGTTGATAAGCCTCTGGAGACATTGGTATCCTGAGCTACAGCAGCCTTTTCTCAGACACACAAGGATCAATACCCTCTAAACCAAATCCCTCACAGAATAATTTAGTTTTACCCTCCGTGTCTTCATGCATTTATGAATAACACCACTCGTCTTTCAACATATAATCTAGCGTAATTTTATTCCGTCAAAGAAGTTAGAAAAAAACAAAACCTTATTCCAGTTCTCTGTGTTGGTAATAACTAGATTTCTTCTGAAGTATAGTTAATAAGAGGATATAATTAAAGCATTAGTTGTTCACAATTCTTACCCACACCAACCATTGATTGTTTGCTTGTCCTCCATCAACCTACCCTTTCAGACACAGAAAGTGTTACATGTACATTTAACTGGAGAGCAAATGCCTTATCACACAAAGCAAGAGTGATCAACAGATGTGGATGGGGGCGGGTGGTAGAGACTGCAGAACTTTTAATACTTCTACTCTCTGGATTCCTTGGTCTATTTGGTTTGGCCTCTGTTTGTACCATTTTGTTTTGAGAGAGGATTTTCACTCCATTTCTTAGAATACAACAAAATGTTGTTACTTTCAGAAGGGTTCGCTGTATATATGGCTTCATAGTGTTCTCTTGTCCAGCCTAACAGCCAGAGGGATATGTGTGTTAATCACTATACACACATTAAACTGCTATATTTACTGCCATTTTATAACCTTGGCTTTAACATAGTTACAACCACTTGTATGATTTTGTCCCCACTTTTTATTGACAGAGCGAGGGGGTGAAATAGCCTTGTCACATTAAGGTTTGCAAAATTGTTAGGTTTATTAAATTTTGTATTGGTCTGAGCAGTTCTTTCAGAATTGACTTGAAGGGCGACCACCACACCTCAACCATCCACTTTTGTTTGTTAATAGTGACGTTAATCAAGGTGGGTGGTGAGGGTAGGTGGCACTATCCATATATAGTTAGCACACCATCCTAAGAATGAAATAACCTTATGTTCATCATTGAATGCCATAGAAACAATCCGTTGATCAGATACTCTAATTTAGAGTATCAATAATTTCAGCTGTTGGCATTGCCATGGTTATTTCAGCCATACGAACACTGTACAGCTGTATACATGTACATCTGTATATATATACTAGTGGAGCTACATATAATGGTGTTCCTGCAACTAAAGAGCTATATGTGTACCTATAATCAACTAATATACAACATCAGATGTGGTTATTCTCACATAAAATACTGTAGTGATCTCATTAACCCTGGAGAAAATCAATAAAACATTCCATTTACATGGATCACATTGTAAATATACGTTAAGTTTATAGAACAGTTTTGTATATAATTATTTATGTTCTCATCTTTTTACTTAAAAAAGTATACATCTCTTTGACCTTGCTGGACCCTCAGGGTTCAAAATACAAGTTTTGTATTATTCCTTTAATTTAAAGTTAAGCATTGCAACCTTATACTAACAATGGAGAACATTAACTTGCCAATAGAGTTCGAGACACATGGTGCGATTATTTGAAACTTTAATAGCGATGAACTTTTGAATTAATATTTTCTAATACACTGTCTGCTTTAGCTAATTGTGTCCAATTGTTGGAATATAAAATTATATTCAATGTTGACCGCTTTTTATATCTAAATTAGCATCTTCAAATCGTCATGAAGTTTAATTGGGAAGTATCAGTATTTGATAATTTTTTTTATACTGGACATATAGTGGGAAAAAAAAAGAAAGAGGATTGATGTTAGTCAGTATTTAGGTAAAGCCGCTAATTGGTTGGTCCCCTTGGTTGTCCTAAATGAGGAATCCAAGGCTATTATAAGTAAGAAACTTTCAAACATCACAAACTGAACATACATGTATTACGTCATTTTGTAAAAAAAAAAAAAAAAGATTCAGATAATTATCAAGTTCTTTCTTTATTTGATAAACTCCTGGTCTCTGCCAAAGAAGCTGATTATCAGAATTATGCACCCTCCCCAAAAATGAAATAAAACAAATTATAATAAACAAAAACCAATTTAAAAAAAACATTGGGGGTAAATATCCCAATGTTCTGAAAAGTGAGTGTAAATACTCTTGAGAAAAAATTGATAACAGTTTTTTGGGAAACACTTCAGGGGACATAACTCTTGGATCTTGTGGCCATTGTCTAACAGGGAATAAATTGTCAAATATTGACCACAAATGGACATTTTGACATGTAAACGCTTGAGAACAAATCTAATTGAAATGAATGACAAGTTGGGAACAAGGTTTAAAACATTGGAACTATCTAAGTGATTCCAATCAGGGCAAGTAGATTTGAAAACATTGGTTACCCTGGTCAAAATCCACTTGTCAGTAATGTAAAAACAATACCCATTTTGACAAAAATCAATTGGCCTACAGGGCAAATTATGCCTGACGTTGACTTGCCTGGTCATTCTACTTGCCCAAAGCAAGCACAAAATTTTCTATTACACCGCTGAAAAAATATAATTGAAAATTAAACCCTTATGACACATATTAAACACCTTAAGAAGAACATGATATGTGGGATTTAAAGCTTTGTGTCCACAGACAAACGCCAAGTAACATTTCTACTTACTATAATAGTAGGTAGAAATGTTACTCGGCGTCTGTCTGTTCTTCCGTCCGTCCATCACAAATGTTTTGTGAACATGCTTGCTTGAAAACAAATTTTAACTTGGTAAGTGGCTTCCACTTGTTAACATAATTTTATAAATATTCATATTTGTATGTGTTGTGAACAGGATAAGTAGAGAATAAGTAGTGAACACTATAACTCTGTTACAAATTCACAGATTAATGTGAAACCTTGAAATATAGCCTCCTCCTATAAAGACAACAGATGGGATTAAATTTCATCAAATTCCATAAAACAAAATGGCCACCATTGCATCATTTTACAAAATTCATGCCTATGTGTTATGAACATGATAATTTTTAAATCAAATTCACAGATTAACTTGAAACCTGGAAGTTAGCTTCCTACTACTACTACTGCATAATTTAGCAATATTTACATCTGAATGTCTTATGAACACAAGGCTTTGGAACAAATTCATGGACTTGTTGGAAACTTGGAAAACAATTTCCTCCAGTTCAGAAACTGATGGGATTGCACTCATTTAGTTTTGCAAACCAAAATGGCCATCACTCAATTTTGATTTGACAGGGATTATGAGAATATTTAAATAAAAGCCTTTAGTGGTGGCAGGGGCTTAGCCAGAAATCAAAAGTAGGGTGTCCAAAATGGTCATTTTGCTTCACTTTTCAAATGAGAGGGTGTCCAATTTGACAGTTGTCCTATCCCCTGCATGTTAAAATTTCTTTAAACAGGGTGTCCAAATGAGGCAATTGTTGACTTCAAGGTGTCCAGTTGGACGGATGGATGGGTGTCTGCATGCCTACGCCCTTGAGTGGTGGACCTGTTAGCTACTCTCAGCTTGTTGAGTTTTTAGATCACCTGCCCCTAATATCCTTACTGGATTTATATTATCAGGTTGTTTCAGATGAAAAAAGTCTGTCTTATAGCGGCTGTTTACAGTCTTTAGAAATATTTTCAACATGTGGGTGTGTTAATTTGGAGATAGGATTTAGTTGTTGTCTGAGCCAGTGTGCAATGAAAGGCCTACTCAAAAACACCTCTGGAAAGGAGAGTTGGACTGGTGTAGCGTGCCTGTAGATGTGTGACGTTTGATGGAGAGAAAGCATGATGAACCATTTAATTGGTGTTATTTTCTAAATTGACTCAATTTGTTGCCATGTGTCAGAGATGTTAAGGATATATGTACCAAGATGTAGCAGACTGATTGTTCAGGAAAAGAGGTGTCGTGTATATACCCCACACTGTAGATTACTAGCGTGGGGGAGCCACTGGATTCCCCTCTAAACAGCACAATCAATAGTCTCTAAATGGAAAACCTGGTTCCAAAACCACTGCTTTCTGGTGTATCCTGGCTGACACTGGCTTCAATCAGTGCCAATCTAGTTAGGTGTGTGGACTGCCTTCAAGAAATTGGGTGGTTTGCTAAGCTTTTTGTCATGAATTTGTCTTTGCAGTATGTCTGCACTGTTAAGACATTGACATCCTGAGTTCTATGATCACAAGACAATGCTATACCGAGCTTTATGTTAGGGCTGCTGTATACAATTTAGAAGTTGTGGAGTCTTAGGGTTTAAATATATATTTGTTGTCTGCGCTGCTGTTCATTTCAGTGGTCTGACCTGTCTAATGTTCAGAGAGAGAGAGAGAGAGATAGTTAAACATGTGAAAATTGTGATTGGTCAGACATTTTATGAGGGTCACACTAAGCTGGGTTATTGGGGCCATCATTTATTTCTGGTGATTTACTCAGGGCACACATGCCCACATTGTTTTGAAAGTATATATGGTTTTATTGGACATAGGACAAAATTACTAAATTACTTTTCAATGGTTAAAAAATATGCTTGATTCTCGCCAACTAACTGGATTAAAGAAAATGTTTGAAAATTGATCCAACGTCAGGTCTTTTGTGATTTCGTGTTAATATCTGTGATGCATCAGTTTTTTGTGGCCATGTTTCAGGGGTTAGCATTGCAGACTACTGAGGCAAAAATTAATATTATGTCTGTTTTGGGTAACCCGACCAACTATATAAAAACCAGCCGACTTCACTCTTTTTTTTTTTCGCAAATTTTCAAACTAATTCTTTTTTTTAAGAGATTTGTACTACTACTGATTTAAATATTACAATATTACTTATTACAAGCAACACGCACTTACATGTACCAGAAAAAAAAAACATTGTTTTTGTATTTTTGACTGATAACATTGCTACCTATCTGTTGTTGTTGTATTCTGCTATATGGGAAATGCCAGTTCCTGAAAGTTTACCGCCGAAGAGTGTCAAGAAGTAACTGTTTGTCAAAGTCCTGTATATACTTGTAATTTCTGGGAGAAATTGTTTTTTTTTTTATAAGTTAAAGCAAGGTGGCATTAAATTTTAGAAGGCATTTGTCACCTTAGAACAAAGGGATACATGGAGTTTACATTAGACTAGCAGCTTAAGTCTAATCATGAAAATTGGGCCCTTCATAATATACCATCCTTCAGCCAATAAAAAAAAACAAAATAAAAAACAAACAAAATAAAATTTCAACAGACCGACCGGACTTGCCGACTCTTTACTTGTTACCCGAAACAAACACAATATTAATTTTCATCTGATCCTTCTTTGAACACAGCACACCAGCCACACCTTAAGATGTCCCCAGTCCTCTGTTTATCAGGGGATGGGTGTATAAAGTTCCCTCTCTGCTTTTAACCATATTTGAGTGTCACTATGTAAGTGAAATACCTTTGAGCCCTTAAACACCAAAATGAAAAAATAAACAAAAGTTCTTTCCCCACAATTACTTAAGTAAAAACATATATGTGAATTAGTACTGGTGTTTTACATAGATCAGTGTTCACTTTGTCTTTATTATTATCGGTAATGATTTATTTAATTTTTCTTTTTTCCTTTCGGTTTCCGTATGCATATTGTGCATAATAAGTTAATCACAGAAAGGGTTGGTGCTCGGTATTTCATCTCTGTTGTGGTGTCTTCATTTTGTGCCTTCTGATCGTCCTATCTTGTGCCTTCTGATCGTCCTATCTTGTCATTATTAGTTGCCAGTTGATCAATCAAGCTATAAGTTTTGCATTTTGCCTTCTGTTTCTTTTGTTTCCGTGGAAGAAGCCACATCCAAGACTGAAAAATAAATCAATGTCTGAATTGTACATCCA
>JARDVA010463143.1:359-15595 GCA_030265315.1 Mopalia swanii | reverse complement strand
GGATCAATTATTCCACCTTCAAGTGCATTTTCCAAAGATATTTTTTCTCCTGATTGTGGGTGACATATTGTGTTATTGACTGGGTCATAAAGCCCTTTGTTTAACACTTCATCCAGAGAAATTGGAATTGGCATTGTTAATTCTGGAATAATATCTAAAAGATTTCTGATCTTTTTGGAACGCCAAACATTCATGATGTCTCCAGATTCAGGATCAATCATCCCCCAAGACAAAGCATTAGACAGGGTAACCTGGTCCCCAGTAGATGGATTCAGAATTTGTGTCTGTGGATCAAGCAGTCCCCTTTCTACAGCTTGAAGCAGGTTTAATTCCTTCCTTGACAAGGGGTCATATATCTTCTTCGATAGTGGGTTAAACATATTTTGATCAACTGCTTCCTTTAAGGAAAAGCCTCCATTTTCAGGAAAATCTACTGAAAGAAGACCTAGTTCATGACCATCAGCACACAACAATTTACCAGTTTTAGGATTTAACAACTTTTGTTTCACTGCTTCTTGGATAGTTACAGGGAGTTGATCATTTGGATTCGTCATGGTGGAATGTTCATTAATGATACCTGATTTTATGGCGGAATTTAAGGAAATAATCTCTCCTGTTAATGGGTGCTTTACTTTCCCATCACCAGTCAGAAGGCAAAGTGTTTTAGCAGCTAACAGAGAGAAGCACGGTTTTGCTGGATTAACAATGATACCTTGCTTTTTTGCTCTAACTAACGTTAACACTTTTTCAGTTAGAGTGTCTAAAGCAGTTCCCATATTTGGATCTATAAGTCCAAGTTCAATTGCCTTTGATAATTGGTGAGCATTTCCAGTTTTAGTATCCTTTACAAAACTTGATTTGTCAAGAATAAGATTCTTACTCATTGCCTCTTTTAATGTAATTTCATTTTCAAAGCCTAATATGACATGACCTGTTTTTGAGTTAATCTGGTTTTCGTTGACCAATTGATACAATGTCAGTGGGAATGATGTTGGAGAAGAGAGATCAGATCCATTTTTATTTTCACAACTAGTTTTAACGTCACCATTAGGTATAACCTTCGGAGTTGCAGCATCAAGGATTAAAGATTTTTTCACAGCTTCATTCAGAGGTAATCGTTTTAAAGATTTAGTGTTTAACACTTCACAAGTCTTTGGGTCAACGACACCTCTATCTATAGCTTCCCTAACAGACAAATGCTGTTTAGTTTTTGTGTCGAATATTGCTGAAGTCCTTAAACTAAGGTAGCCTTTGTTCAACATATCTTCGAGAGACAATAGTTTTCCTGTGTCTGTATCATGAAATGTTTTGCTCTTTGGTTCATACATTCCAGACTCCACAGCTTCTTTCAAAGAAATAGTTGCACTGGAAAGCTCAGTTACAAATCCACATCGCTTGGCTTCAGTCCAGGAAATCCATTTTCCTGAAACTGTGTCCTTTACCAGTCCTCGTTGACAATCCAAAACACCTTGCTTTGATGACAACTGAACAGGTAATTGGTTTCCTACTTTGCGGTCTAACATCCTTGTGTTTTGAGTAACTTCCCCCTGGCATATCAGATTTAAAAGGCCTTCCCCAATCACTTGTTTGAGTTGTGATATATTATGTTCATTGTTACTTTCTACAGGCAGACATTCAACGCGAAGGAGGCCAGTTAGGACAGCTTCTTTTAGTGAGCATATTTTGTGCAGTGAGAAATCTTCTATATTGCCTGTTTTTAAACTAACTTGATTGGCTTTACATGCTTCAGCAAAAGATTGGTATCCACTTTCAGTTTTAAACAGCAAGTAATCAGAGTTCAGCAGGTTAATATCTATAGCTTGGGCAAGTGATAAACACACACCAGACGTCGGGTGTTTGATTGCCATTGAAGTAGGGTCCCAAAAACCGGTGATTAATTTTTCCATAAATGCTGACAATGTATTATGAACAGGCACAGCAACTATAAGTCCTCTTTTTAGACCTTCTGCTATATTGAAGTCTTTATTGTTCAGTGTGTCTTTCACTTCACCGGAAGTAATGTCAATAATACCACTATGAATTGCTTCACGAAAAGTCAATAAACGACCAGAATTTGAGTCTGTGATTTTAATGCTTTTAGGATCAAGCACTTTCATTTTCAAAGCTTTTTCAAGTGAAAGATGGGAGCCAGTATTTGGTTCATGAATGGTATTTTCCTTTGCTGATAAGCAGCCTCTTCTGGAAAGTTCAGCTAATGTTAAAGGTTTAACGGATTTTATCACAATGTTTTTTTTCACAGCTTCTTCTAGTGGAATCTGTTTGTTCTCAGCAATAGTAATATCAGATGTTTTTGGGTCAATGATGCCTTTAGTTATTGCTTCCATTAATGAAATAATCTCCCCAGGTAATTGAAGATCAGTCAAGTTAGGAGAGATAAACCCATGTCTAAGAGCAGCACCTAACGAAAAGTAGTTCTTAGTTAGAGGGTCCAAGAAAAGTTTAGTACTAGGATTATAGTGTCCACTCGCGACAGCATCTTGCAGCGACAAAGGGAATCTTTTCAAAGGCAAATGAGGATCAGTTGATTCCATACTAAACTGCTTACTTGATGGATCCAGCTTAGGCTTATTATGAATCTGGAATAAGAAGGCAATTGCAAAAGAAATTAGCCTGTTAAACAAAAAGACATTTATTAAATAAATTAACAACTGAAAACTTAAGCTAAAACGATAATGAATAGAGTTCCTACCTTAATAGGTGTTTCTTTTCCTTCCAGTTCAGGTGGTACAGACTTTCCAATTACCTTAACAGTCCCACTGACATCTTCAGTCTCGGTTTCAACAACTCCAACTGTTAATGCATCTTGTATGGACATTTTTTGACCCGTTGAGGAGTTGACCACTGTGCCAGATGAATCTATAGTAAAGCCTGGTTTAGTTACATAAGACGCAGAACTGGAAGTGACACGTACCTCTGTAGATGTTTTTGAAATAACTTCACCATTCTTGACCACAGTTTCCGCCACTGGTTTCAAAGGAGAGCCTTCTAGTATAGTCACAATTTGTTTCTTCTGTTTGCCAGTTTTACTTTTAAGTGTGGCTTCATCCGTAGAGGACAGTTTGGGCTGAACATATCCTTGTGAAACGGCTTCCTCAATGGTCATCTTCACAGGCGAATCATTTGAGCTCGGCTTGGTAAATGTCCCTTCTCCCAAATCAAGGTACCCCTTTTGAATAGCTTGTTGGAAGGAAAGATGGTCAGCTTTAGGTTCTTGTCTAGGTTTATCATCGGCAGCTGTATCTGAGGTAGCAGTTAAGAAACCACATATGATAGCTTCATCAATCGACATATTTGTTCCAGTTTCAGAATTGATAAATTTTCCATCAGAATCAAAAAGTTTTTTCACATGAGCTTCTGCAAGTGTCATACTTTCTGAGGGGGAGGATTCTTTAAGCAATCCTTTCGTAATGGCTTCTTTGACAGGAATTAATTGATCATTTTCAATGTCTTTGAATTCACCCGACTTGACATCAATAAGGTCTTGTTTCAATGCTTCTTTGAATGTTACTGTAGCTCCATTAAGACTAGTTGGGACTTGAACTTCCCCTTTTACCATTATAACTGACCCTGGTTTGCGTTCCCTTGGAAAGGCAAAAGGTGACAAGCTTCCCATCTGCATAGCTTCACTGATATTTAACCAGTTTCCAGACATGCTATCCCAAAATTTTCCAGTTTGTGGGTTGATTAGTCCACTTGTAAATGCATCAACAAAAGTCATAGTTCTAACATTTGGGCTTAGGTGAGGCGATATTTGAAAAGTGACACCATTCTCGTTTGTGATAATGCCATCAATAATCATCTGGTCAACGGTGCTGCTCCCACGAAATTGGTGGTGAGAAAACATTCCAGTTGATGTGTCAATGTGTCCATGTTGTAGAGCTTCACTAAATGTAAGCGGCAGAGCTGATAAGTTATCAGTACTTCGGCTTGGTTTGTGCTCAGTTATTACAAGTTGTCGTCTCACAGCTTCTGCAAGATCCATACTTTTTCCAGTTTTGGTATCTATAAACTGACCAGAGGAATCAATTATACCCATTCTTAGAGCATCATCAACGTCAATTAGGGTGCCTCTTCTAGTGTCGATCACATTAGATATTGTCACTGTTCCACCTGGAGTCTTAACATGTGTTTTTCGCTGAGTCTTAGTAACAGTTTCCACAGAGCCAGCTACTAAACCTTCTTTCATGGCATCTTCAGTAGGTACCTGCTTCCCAGCAGCTGTGTCATAAAACATTTTCTTGTCTGGGGAAAGAATACCTCTTGATACTGCCTCTCCTAAAGATAACTCCATGTTTGACTTTGTATCCAAGACTGATTTTACATTGATGTCCTTTGATTTGACAACTGATGTATCTTCGCCACCCGTCCTAAATCCAATTACAAGATTCTGTTTCAGGGCTTCCATAAGATCAAATGACATTCCACTATGTGAATCACTGTATGTTCCCGTAGTAACATCAATTATGCCTCTGCGAACAGCTTCTTGTACAGGCAACTCTATGCCAGTCATAGGGTCTCTAACACTTTCCACCTTGATTCCATCAATGACAACAGATGAATCAGAAGAACCTAAAGCTGGAATCTGCCGAACTGTTGCCAAGCCTGAATCAACTGCTTCTTGAAGAGACATTTTATTCCCTGTGACTGGATCAATTACGCGACCAGAAGACACATCAAATAATCCACGCATAGCAGCTTCTCCAATTGACATGGTTTCTCCAGATCTTTTGTCGATAACTGATTTGATAGACATAGTTTCATGCATAACTTCGGTGACATGTGGCGTACTCCCCCTTTCAAATGTATCCCGAGGGGAAATCACATCAGAGAAAGATTTATCAGCAGATATCAGACCTTGATCGATGGCTTGAGGGATAGGAATATCTTTACCAACCATTTTATCATGATAGACACCTTCCTGTAGATTCAGTAAGCCCATGTCAATAGCCTTAGAAACTGGTAAATCCGCCCCTGTGTCTGGATCTTTCACGGACTGGATTGAGAATGTTTTCTTTTCACGTATAACAGTGGATTCTAATTCAGCTTGGTCAACACTACCTTCTACAGCTTTTACAAGTCCCTCTTTGACAGCATCACTAATGCCGATAGTTTTACCCCTATGATCAGTGTAGCGCCCAGAATTTTCATCAATTATTCCTCTAGCAATAGCATCATCTATGGGGAGAAAACTTCCACTTGCTGGGTCATATGCTGATTGCAAAACAAAAGCTTGTTTTTGTCTGGCATGGACAATTCTTACAGGCTCAATAGGTTTTGCTGATGTTCCAGAAACCAATCCTTGTTTCACAGCTTCACTGAGTGGAATAACTTCTCCTGTTCTTAAGTTTCGCATAATTCCTTGTTGTATGTCTAAAATACCTCGTTCTGCAGCCTCAAATATAGGAATATCTTTCCCAGTACTTGGGTCTTTCACATATTGAATGCTTAAGGTCCGTGTGTGACTAACTAAATCCTCTCTGGATCTGTCATACGTCTGATTAGTTGTTTGTTTATTATCAACTTCAGCTGCAACCACCCAGCCACGCTCTATTGCTCTCTGTATAGGCATGAATTCTCCAGTTTGCGGGTTAACAAACAGGTCTCTGTCTTCAAGTATAATACCCTGTCTGACTGCCTCTTCAAGACTCATCCGACTACCAGTGGAAGGATTAACCACATGAGCTACTCTTACAGATCTTTTATCAGCCACTGTTAGTTCAGCCTTTAGTCCGGATACCGTTTCAATGTGCTTGGTGGCAAAGCTGTCGACAATCTTTCCTTCAACAAGTCCAAGTTTAAAAGCTTCCAGAATAGTCAGTGATTCCCCTGTGGTAGTGTCGCAATAGGTTCCTTCTGAAACGTTGACAATTCCTTTTCGGAGAGCAGTGTCCAAATCTAATCTTCGATTGGTATTTGGTTCTATCACAGCATCTACGTTAATTTTCTTCACGGTCTTTTTGATGACCTTTTCATTTGAGCCTTTGTTGAGTGATGCTTCAGTCACAGTACCATCACTTATCAACTGATCAAAGCTTAGTGGCATAGCTGTCCGTAGATCTGTCAAATGTCCAGTGCTGTCAAGGACTCCAATACCAAATGCTTCTCCAATAGAATAAACCTGGTCTGTGTGGGGATCAATGACCTTCATAGATTGTGGGTGAAGTAGGCCACTATGGAAAGCTTCTTTCAGTGTATGTGAGTGTCCTGTGGTAGGATTTGTAAAGATTCCAGTTGAAGTATTTAGGTAACCACTTGATATTGCCTCACTGACGCTCATCACTTTGGATATAGGGGTTCCTTCAGAAAGTATTTCTTCAGTTTCTGTAATCTCCAACATGTCTGGTTGTACTTTGCGGACATTGGTTGCTTTAACTGAAAATGCCTTTTGTAGTTTCTCTTTAGCCATCATCCCAGCTAAGACGGGCACACCAACAAAAGCCAACAACCCCATCTTAGCAGCATCTTTCAGAGCCAACTTACGATTGGAGTCTATGAATTTTCCACTTGTAGGATCTAGTCGACCTTCTTGTAGACCTTGCTGCACTGTAATTGTTCGACTTGATGAAGTATCATAAATTGTAGTCGATCCATCTATATAGCCACCTTTAATAGCTTCAAGTAGAGACATCTTTCTTCCAGTTGCAGGGTCAGTGAATTTCCCCGAATCATGGTCAAAGAGTCCAGCATCAATAGCAGATATCAAGGTCAGTTTTTGATTGCTGTGTACATCCTCAGCAGTTGGGTCTAGAAGTTGATCTCTTATGGCATCCAAAATAGCTATCCTAGAGCCAGTTCTGGGGTCAGTGTACTGGTTTACATTAAGGTCAAGTAATCCCTGATCTATTGCTTCCCTGAAAGAAAGTCTCTTTGAACTGGATTTGTCACCTCTTGATGCATTTCGTCTCTGTACTGATGATTGTTGAGTTTCAGTAATAACTTCTGTGGTCTGTTCAGACATGTATTTTGAATCAGAAAATGGAGTGGATGAAGATAAGGGTGATCTATCTGAGACAGATCTTTCTGAAGGTGTTCTTGGACTTATTTCTGCTAATCTCTGGTCAAGGATATTATCCTGTGAAGTTCGAATAGAAATGTGCTGTGGAAAATTGTCCGTCCTAGAAAGATGGCCAAATTTGACTGCCGCTTGAATAGACATGACTTCATCAGTAACTGGATGGATAAAGGTTGAACTGGATTCATTTATTAAATCTCTCTCAATGGCTTCACGGTATGATAAATCCTTAACTTGACTATCAAATTCATATGATCTGTTTGATTTTCTCCTCTTAAAGTCAGGAGAAAGCCTTTTCCTCAATCTGTCCATAGTTTGTTTTACTTCTTGTTCTCGGACTAAATCACTTTGCATAATATTATCTTCATCTGAGAAAACATTTGGAATAAGGCCTTCTATCAACGCTTCACTCAATGGAATTCTTTCTTTTGTTCCTAAGTGAATCAGTTCTCCAGACCAGGGATCAAGGACTTTTTTGTCGATGGCTTTTGGAAGAGACAAAAGTCTTCCAGTCTTCGGATCAATAATTCTTGATCGATCTGGGTCTATGATTCCACGACTTATAGCATCTCTTAGCGATATTATGTTTCCAGATGGAGTATGAGTTAGTCTTCCTTCTTGCAACGTTATGATGCCTTCAACAATAGCCGAGTTTAGAGTTGGAAATGTATGGGGTGAGGCTCCCTTATGGGTTATGTGAGTTGTTTTCGTAGTTTCAGTCTCATAAGATCCCTTTCCTGACTTTGTTACATCATCACCATCACGTCTAATAGTATGTCTTGGAATGGTTGTGTCATGTCTGGTTACAGTGTAGTCTGTTGTACTCTTCAGTGCTTTTTGGATTATATCTTCAGCAAGTGTCTCTCCACTAATAGCAGCAAATGTTTGAGCCACCTTTAAGTCGACCATGCCTCTATAAAAGGCTTCGGTTGCAGTTAGCTTTTTTCCTGTTTTAGAGTCAATTATTTCTCCAGTTGACCAGTTAAGCGTGACAGGTGAAGAAGAGCTTTCTGGACGGTATTGCTTTGCTAATTTCTCAACAATGTCTGAATCCAAGATACCTTTTTGTACAGCTTCAACAACTGTCATCCTTTGTCCAGATTCATTATCCACTACCTCACCTTTCATCCAGTCTATAGAAATGTTCCTATTTGATGAGAACATAGTAATTGGCTTCCCTGCATCAGCATCAAGACGATGGGATATCTGCTCTGCTGTCTGTAAATCAATTAGTCCACTTCTTACGGCATCAATAACAGTCATCTGTTGGCCAGTCTGAAGGTTAGTTATATTACCAGTGGAAAAATCAATCACAACATTTTTAACAACTTCAGACACCTGAGGGTTCCTAGAGGCATTAAGAAGGTGCAAGGGATCTGTGCGGTGAATAGTAGACTGTGCAAGAAAAGAGTGCAGTGCTTCTCGAGGATTCCCATCACCATGTTGTCTACTGCCACTTACCCTGATAGTCTCAACATTAATCCTTGGTTGAGGTTTGGAGATAACAGTTTCTTCCTCTGTAACAATGATCCCTGATGGTTGAGACACCCTAATGTCATCTCCTGGCTTGGCATATATTATGGTTGTCAATGGCTTTGAAGGTGACTCATCAGTAGGGAGTTGAAAACCATTTACCCTTGTTTCAGTTGTCTCTGTTGTACTGTAGGTGTTGGTCATTGGCATTTGTGTACTTGACCTAATCACTTCTGTAGTATCATATGTATTTGTGGGAGTTATTTGTTGAGTTGATCTGATGACTTCTGTTTTTCTGTCCACCTGTTTCCATGTTACATCTTCTTTTAGTCTACTTCCTGTAAAGTTGTCATAAATGGCCTTCCCTGCCATAACAGGTGCTCCAACAAGGGCTAGTAAACCTAGCTTAGCAGCATCCTTTGCTGATACTTTTTGACCTTTTTTCTTATCAGTGACCTCTCCGCTTTTTCTATCAAGAATATTTCGTCTTATTGCAGTATCCAAATCAACCATTTCACCTGATTCTGTGTCACATATTTTAGCACCATCGCTTGGAATTCGACCCTCAATAATAGCTCTCTCAATTGGTACATCTTCCTTTGTATTAGGATCATATAAACGTCCAGTGGCTGCATTATATGCTGATCCCATCATACCTTGATCCACGCAATCTTGAAGGGACTGAGTCTTTCCTGTTCTTGGATTGATAGTGGATCCAGTGTGTCCATCAATGATTCCCAGACGAATTGCTGCTGTAAGAGTGTATTTCCCCCCAGAATTTGGGTCAGTAATTGTGGTAGACTTTCCAGAGATGATACCAGTATTGACCGCTTCAGAAATGGTCAGAGCCCTACCAGACTGTGGATCTGTAAACATTCCTGTAGTTGGGTTGACAAGACCAGCTTCAATGGCATCCTGTAGGTTAGTGCAAGATGATGTTTCAGTCTTTTGAAATATTGGCTCTAGATGTATTCCCCTTGACTTAATTGCATCCAGGTCGACAATACCAGAGTTGAGGTGAACCAAACCACTAGATACCGATTGTGTCAGTGTGATGGACCTTCCAGTAGTCATATCTCTCAAGGCTGGGGTATTTGGGTCTATTAATCCTTCAGCTATCGCTGCACTAAGGGTAATTATTTGATTTGTGCCTGGGTGTCTGAAAGTTCCGGACTCTAAATCAAAAAGTCCAAGTCTGACAGCAGTTTCAAAAGAAACAGGTGGGGCTTGATGGGTAAACACTTCATCTACTTTTACTTGGGTTGGCTCTGATATCGAGATAGAACTGAATGCTGAGGACGAACCTGGAAAAGCGTTGAAGTTATTTGTGGATTCCATTGTCACCTGAGAAGTAGCTGCTTGGTGTGGAGTTGGTCTCATTATTTGGCTTCTACCTTCCAATTGCTGAGAAGATGACTCAAAGCTTGTGTTGTAGTTCAACGTTTCCACAGCTGGTGATGGGCCTCTATTCTGTTGCAGCTGATGTAGTCTTGCGCCTTCAGCTTTTTCAGCCCTCATGTCTACAGAGGAAGCAATAACTGGGTCAATCATTTTCTTGATGATAGGCTGTTGTGATCGCAATAATTGTTTGGCTATTGTAGCTTCATCAGTTGTTTTTGAGAGAGTGAAATAATTGCGATCAATGGCATCGTCAAATGACCAAGAAACTCCAGCTCTTTTATCGTAAAATTTGCCCTTGTCAATGTCAATTAGTCCTTCTTTAATAGCTTCATGGACAGATATTTCTTTACCTGTCAAAGTGTCTTTTACAGAGGTGACGTATTGGAGAATAGCTGCCGGAGAGCCAGCAACAAATTCGCTTCTCATAATCTCCTCTTCTTTTGTTTTGGATGTCATTTCACCATGGATCAGTCCTTTGTCTAATGCTATATTAATTGGCATATTTTCACCGGTCATTTGGTTGACGTAAATGCCTTTATTCAGGTCAAGAATACCTTGTTCAACAGCCTCATCATAAGACACCATTTCCATTGTTTCTGGGTTAATAACACTGCTAACACTGAACGTCATAGTTTCAGACATGACCTCCTCTACAAGTGTGGCCTCGGTCTGTTCCTGTTCATCAGTAATATGAATACTTGACACAGAGCCTCGATCATCATCTCCAGTCTCTGTTGTTTCTGTAAAGACCAGTCTTCTTTCTATAGCTTCATTGATGGCCATGGTTTGACCAGTCACAATGTTTATGTACAAGCCACGTAATTGGTCGATGATGCCGGCTTCCATAGCCTCATTAACACTTACAGTTTTCCCAGATCTTGGGTCAATAACAGAGGTGACTGCAAGTGTAATGTTTTTAGTTGTAATGACTCTGCTGCTGTCATCTGCTGACTGTGTTACAGAGAGAAGGTCTCCATCAATGAGTCCTTTGTCTATAGCTTCGGTAATCAGCATGCTTTCACCAGTTTTGGGGTTAAAATATAAACCCTTTGTTTCATCCAAAATACCTGCAGCTATAGCATCAGGCACATTCATCCGGACACCAGTAATGGGATGGAGTACAGTTTTCAAGTTGTAAGTTCTTGTTTCTCTTACACTACTATCCCCAAAGCCTCCATCTCCCTCAGCATTGCTTACATCTTCAGCTATCACTAAGCCTTCTTTAATGGCTTCACTTAATGGAATGCGTTTTTCTCTGCCAAAGTTATCAACACCAACATATTGCCCATTAATTTGGTCAATTATGCCTTGTCTAACAGCATCACTCACGCCAACTCTTTCCCTTGTTCTTGGGTGTAAAGCAGCAACGATAGTGAAAGCCCTTGTTTCTTTAATTGGTGCAGTGCCGGATTTAGAGACATCAGAAGTTTTGGAATGCTCAGCAACAATCCAACCTTTTTCGATTGCTGAATTAACAGACATTGTCTGTCCATTGGTTGGGTTGTAAAATGTTCCTTTTGTTAAATCTAAATAGCCCTTTTCAACAGCTTCCATCACAGAAATTGTTTTCATTGTTCTGGGATCTTTCACAGATTTGATGGTCATATGACGCTGTTCTGATATCACAGTTTGGTGAACACCTGGCTTGGAAAGGGTGGTTTGGGTAAGAGTGAAGGCATTGCCAGATGCTTTAGTTAAGTAGCTAGACTCTACCGTGGCTCCTGTTGATGTTCTTCTTTCCTGTCTCTTCATCCATAATTCTGCGGCATTCTGCAGCCCTGCTGAATCTTGAGTGTCTAATGTCTGTGCAGGCCATTCTGACGTCAGACGCAGAAAACCCCTTCTGATTGCCTCGTCAACTGTCATGGACTCTCCAGAATTCGGATTTGTAAAAATCCCTGTGTTCTCAATCAGGTATCCTTTGCTGATTGCATCTGACACTGATATAGCTGTAACTGATGACATCAGAAGTGAACTATCCACTCTTGTGGTAACTGTAGTTGATGTTACTAGAGCACTGATAACATGGAGAATGGAGTGAGCTTCCTCTGCCTCGAGAACCCCTTCTGACGCAGCTTGTTGAATGGTCATTTTTTGCCCACTTCTACTGTCTGTTAATTCTCCTCTCTCAACATTAATTTGTTTAAGTAGAATAGCGCTGAGTATTGATCTCTTTCGTCCAGCGGCATCTTGTATTCCTGAGATGTCTTTAAGCAGAAAGTCAACCAAATCATCTTCCACATATCCATGTCTGGAAGCCTCTCTCAGAGAGAGCTTACGTCCAGTTCTTTTATCAAGATACTGCCCAGAACCGAGAATAACTCCACTGTTGATAGCTTCTATAACACTGATGAAATCCCCAGTTTTTGTGTCCTTTATTCCATGTTTAGCAAAAACAACATCTTCCTGTACAAGTTTGAGGTCACCATTTTCTAATGCATTAAGTATAGATGTAGAGCGTCCTCTTTTGTTTACGAAATGCCCAGAACTGTCCAAGAGGCCTTTTTTCCTTGCTGAATCAACAGATATGACATCATTAGAATCTGATTGTATAATGCACTTAGTTTCTGTATCCAATATTCCATCTCTTACAGCTTCTAGTAAATTCATGCTCCTCCCTGAGTTAACATCCAGAATGTTCCCACTGTCATTCATTGCACCAGATTCTAATATCTCAGGTAATGTTAGTGGTCGTACTAGGTATCCCTCTTGAAGAGCAGAGTGGAGCAGCATCTTCTTCCCGGTGGTTTTGTTGATAAAAGTACCACTTTGAAGGTCAAGTAAGCCCTTAGACACAGCTTCTGTCACTGTCAGCTTTCTTTTGGACGCTGGATCAAATATTTCTTTCAGTGTGGTTTTAATGTATCCCTTCTCTATGGCCTTGAGAAGCGACATACATTCCCCGGAAACAGGGTCAGAAATTTCCCCAGTTGATTTATGGTATAATCCTTTCTTCACAGCATCAGATAAACAAAGCGCTGTCTCGGCAGCTGAAAAGTCAACATCCCCAAACACAGCTTGTGACTGGGTAACTGTAGATATCACAACTTCTTTTTCTACTAGATTGGACCCAACTTGTTTAGAAATTAATCTGCGAGTCATGGCTTCATCAATATTTGCAAATTGTCCTGTTGTTGAGTCCTTAACAACATTGTCTGTTGGGTTGTACAGATTTTTCTGCATAGCCTCCAACAGGTTACAATCTCTGCCATTATTTGGGTCAATTATGCCAGAAGGTTTAGTAAGCTGCTCCATGAGTGACTGGTTTATGTAGCCTTTCCTGGTAGCCTCCAAAAAGCTCAATTTTGTTCTTGCTTTCAAGTCAACAAAATGACCCGACTTCAAATCTAGTACCTCCTGTTCAATAGCTTCTCGTAAAGTAAGTCTATCTCCCGTTCTAGTATTGAGGATAGCAGTCACATGAAGAATCAACCCTTTCGGGTACACAGTCTTTTGATTGGCTTGAACTAAAGTCTGCACATGTCTTACAGATCTTTTCTCTTTGCTTTGAACTGATATACTTGTCAAGCTGGTATCTTTGTGACTTGGGGAAACCGGTGGTTCGACATGTGACCTCTCCTGCTCACTTTTTGTGATCTTCACCGTCCGGCTTACTTTCGGGGCATCCTGTTGAATAGTTGTTATTCTGGCTTCGCTAATGTAAGGCTTTGGACGGCCGCCTACATGTGGTGCTTGTAGAGTTCCGAATGCTTCGAAGTCTGACAGATGCTGGAAAAATTCTTGCATGTCTTCATCAGCTAACATGGATGAGCGTTTTGCCAGTTCTGCACGGAATGTTCGAAGTAAAGGTATTTGTTCATCTATCACCATTTGGAACTGAAACATAGAAAGATATTATGAGTTACTTTTTCATTCTTCATTCCTTGATTTCAAAACTTGCACATAATTTTGAGAATATCAAAGAGGAATGTAAAAATTGTATAAAATCTATGTACTGTTAATTTTTAATGAAAAAGCAACCCAACAAGTGTCTATAGAACTGATCCAAATAACTTCCCTCTGATAGAACAAGAACATTTAAGTTTGTTTGTTTGTTTGATTGGGGTTTAACGTCGTACTCAAGGGTATATCACTTATTTAACAACGGATTTTCCACTTCACACTGTTCCTTGCCTAATTACGGTGGAAAACTGGGAAGAAACCTCATAAAAACCACCCCAGCAATAGCCAGAGCCACATCGTGTGACTCACTCATATACCTGAGGGTCGACAGACAGACTCGATCTTGTGAGCGGTACATCGAAGATGGCTTCAGTAAGCGCGCTTGCTAATCACTAAGCCATGGCCCCGGGTCCAGAACATTTATGAGATAAGTTCTTCATACATTGAATTGAATTGAATTTATTCATCAATTATAATTTGATACCAAATTTACAGTATTGTATAACTTGTGAGGCGTGATTAAAACCCATGTACTCATGTATGTCTTTATCCTGATATGGAACTTACTTTGATATCAATATTAGCCTCGGAGAGGATAGATGTGATATCCTTAAGCCGTGCATTTGTCCAGGCAACCATATCCATGAAGCGTTTGTTGAGTCGATCTAACTCTACTTTAACAGTCTCTGCTCCGCCACCCAGTCTTGTTCTGTTACACAGGCTTTGAATCAAACCCGCATCTACATCCTCTAAACTCTGCTGGTACTTCCTCAATTTACGGTCATAAATCTGAAACAGAGAAAACAAAATTGGTTTTGAAATAGTCGCGTATTTTTGCACCTGGACACATTGATTAGGATATACTTGACTTCCTTCTGCACACTCACACAATCTAAGATCTGGCCTTTAAACTTTATAAAATTGATAAATGATAAAAGAAATCTGGTGTCATTACTTTTCTTAAAGATTTGATTTGTTTCACTTGTATTGTGCTTACATGGTTAACCAGGGGTGCCTACACCTAACTAACAGCCATACTCAACCCTCCTGAAAGCTCTGAACAAGGACATGCTATTATTGGGTGTTAGCAAAGGGAAGCAACTATGTTATTATTCAATGTTAGTAGAATGATAACTATAGGAAGTTAATCATTAAAAACAAACAACATCAGAAAGCATGGGGAAGATTGAAAAAAGTTCTTTATTATCAAACCCATTTACCAGATATACTAAAACTCAGTTCTAAAACATGCTTAGAAAAGTTTATGAATAAACAAGCAATAGGCATGCCTTTTGACACATTTTTCAAAACTACTTAGTCATGCAGATATGATCCTATTAAAACGGAGTTACCCCTTTTTAGATTTAGGAAAAAGGTAAATGTGAAACCTGTCCTGTGATGTGGGGGGGGGGGGGGGGGGGGGGCG
>JARDVA010462921.1:3155-15613 GCA_030265315.1 Mopalia swanii | reverse complement strand
TGATGTTTTTGCTGACTGGTAGTCCGATTGTCGGCCATGACAACAAAGTGTGTTCGCCTACAGTTAAGGACCCTTAACAGGGCGACTGAAAGTACAGAGCATGGTGTCGAACGTATCAGTCCTGTTATATTCTACTTTATGGAAACATATAATAATAAGTGAGAATTGACGTAACACGAAACAATAATGGAATGAGCAATACAACTTACCACACAACCACGCATCCACCATCTGAACCATGACGAGGAAGAACTCCTTCGCTGGTCACACCCGAACACACAGACGTGTGTAACTGCTTATGACTTACAGGTTGTTCGTCCAGAGCCGTGCATTGGTGACAGGTTAATCGGGTCACTGTATTCGTCCAATGGACAACGTGGTCATCGCATATCAATGCGTTCAGCAATAACACTCCATTATAATAACAATACAATTGCATAATAACAATACCATTACAACCACACGATCACAATATCAATACAATACCAGGAATAATCTACCCAACCACCAGTTACAGTAGATGGATAAATACATAGGTACACACATACTTGTGACACACATTCAGGGCTTGAACATGTCTGAATATCCATGTTCCCCGTTTAAGAAACTGTACCACAGTCTGATTGCAAATTAAAATGTTTTCCACCCATTGCTAAATGCCTTGATAGAATACAGCTGTATAATATCAAAACTATTGACATCAAGATATCTGGGCAAGATCTGGTTAGCGTAAATCTTTGATAGTATGTTAAAATTATTTGATTAATTTCACGAGTACACCTTAATTTTTTCAGGCCGTCAGCACAGTTTGTTGAAATTTTGTATTCAAATACCGCTAACAGTTCTTACCTGAGTAAGAAGTGTAGTAAGATGGCGGATTAGATACTTCCGGTGACTTCAACCGATGCGTAGCAGTTATCAATCCAGTCTTTATATAGGTCAGTGTACTAACGCCGTAACGTGAAAGTTTTCGTTTGTAATATTGAGACTGACCCGGCTTCATACGGGGTTACAATTATGTTATGTTTCTCAGCAGTTCGACAGAACTTATTGACTTCTCTCTACAGGAGTTCAACAAACGTATTACTAACAATATGCTTATTTCGTCAGCTGTTCGATAAAACATAACGTTACATATGCTGAATATAGACCAACCTAGCACACATGCAGTTAGCTATTCGCCTTAAACAGGAATATCAAAAGCTTGTACCACATAGACCCATTATAGCATACACGTGGGTTCGATTTCCAGACGGGGGTCAACCTGCAAAATTTTCTGAACTAGAATTTGTTCTTACTATCTGTTCAAATCTGTTGGCACTAGGAAATGGAACAAGCTGCCATCATGTATAAGATGTATTATCTCAGAATCTTTATTTAAAGCTAGCTTAAAATCCTATTTGTTGGAATAATTTCACCACAAATTTGCAGGTCCCTTAATATTTTTCAATATTGCAAGTTTTCTTTTTCTTTTATTTATATACATCAGTATTATATTACACGTTTACTTTTTATCACCTCTTTATAATTGAGCAATTGTTTAATAATTAATAGAGATATAGCCAGTTCCTTGGAGCTTTATTCCCGTCGTTATGTTTTTTGTACTTAACACATAATTAGCGTTAATATTTATTATGGTGATTAAAATTTCAATCAATTCAATTGATATAGAATATCCTACTGCATCTACATTGAGGCCCTTGTAAACCGCAACATCAAAACAATCTACACTATCAAAGCTGATTAAGAGTGTCGATGCAAAGTCATCTCTGGAATGCTGCCAAAATATGCCACCCAGATATCGAAGATACAACAGGGGAAGCTTGGTACAATTTCCAAGGCCTTCACGAATCCAATTTACCTTAAAAATGGGGCTAAGCCTTTTGCTCATAGCACAACCTGTTATTTGCTGGTCATTGAACTCGAAATCATTTAATTTCAAAATGAGTTCTAGCAGTGTCAAGTATCTAAGTAATCTGACGACGGGGATCGAGATGCCGATCGTAAGCACTTTTTACCGAAAGACGTCCCGCCTTAATAATAAATATTTGTTTACATACATTCTGCGCCCAGCTTAAGTAATTTGACGTCTTTCTGAACCTGAACCTCAAATAACTGATTAAAAAAAGCCTCAGTACTTTTAATAAAACTGAGATGCCCGTTGGCAATTTATTTGAGGTGGTAATCAATAAGTTTTGATTAGTGGTAAGACTCGAGAGTCACAACGTGATAGTAGAGGCATACATGGTTAAGGTCATCTATCCTGTGGGTTGTGAATTTTAGGGAGCACTTCGTGCAATGCAACGTCACCACCACTGATATTTGACTTCTTACATTGCTGTACTGTCATATATTTTCAGGGAGTGTCCGTGGCTTTTGATTGGGTCCCCGCTCATATTGGCCTGGCTGATATAATGAGCTGGCTGACTCTCTGGCTAAGCGCGGACTAAATTTACCTTCTGTTTCTCATCGCATTCCTTTAACTATCAGTTCAATAAGCTATTAGTTTTGTCTAAGTCTAAGTTTGTACAGGTATGGCAATCACTGGGAAGAAACTTTCCCTAGACACTATGGGAGATGCCATGCGACATTTAATGGCTTTGTTGTGTTCTGGCCTAGCCTCAAATGCTTGATTTCTATTGGCAGGATACACCAAAAGTCGTGGGAACCCAGCCTATCAGCGACACTGTATCGCACAGCAGTCCCGTGTATTTCTTTTGATAGTTTTTTTTTCTCAAAACTCCAGCATTTGAATAAAACCGTCGCCGTGTTACCTCCATGCCTTACGTATTATAGGCCTATAGCCCGTCTGCGTTGAAAATCTCAATAGTACTTGATCGTTACAAAATGAGACACCGAGAAATAGAACAATTGGATTTGGATGTTATTTAAACTGTGAACAGAAAACCATCTCTAGATCATGTTTAAATGTTGATTTCGAACATTGCTTTCAACCATTATAATCCCGCGGTTGTAAATCGACTACCTCTGTCATTGAATCGCCTTATTTCATTGGTCGGTCGATTTAGGGGAAAACCCCAGATGGGACAAGACCATGTGCCCTTATTCAACTCTGATAATACGATAGAGGTTTTTAATGAGCCAAGACTCGCGAAGATAAGATATGGCGAAACGTCAGTGCAACCCCCCTCACACACACACACATACAATTTAAAGCAGAATGTAGAAAAGGGGTCCCGGCAAGCTTGATGATAGTACCCTTGCTCAGTACTAATTTTGAGCCTGTAAAGATCTAATTATTTCCTTGAAATTCCAACGGGTTTTTGCCAAATATGGTTGGCTATCTTCTTTACAATGGTCAAGATTACTTAGCTGACGTTCTGCCTCATTATGTAAACCTGTCTATCCATAATGAGAGTAGTTATATATATTTTGAATAAATGGAGAGAGAAATCTTTCTATCGCGTTTAGAAATATATATCTTTCTAAAGTAGTTCGACAAAACATAACATATTATTGTCTACAGATTTATATCGACAGGAGTTCGCCAAAACGTGTTACTGACTATGGAAATCTATCTACAGAAGTTTCGACAAACATGACTTGTCAAAATGTAACGTATTTTTGACTATAGACTTATTTCTAGAGGAGCTGCCCTGGAGATATTTTTGGGGAATTTCGTCCTGTCTTCTCTGAAGCAAATACTGTGCTCACATTAGCGTCCTAACCTTCAGTGAGACGTTTTTTTTGTATCTTGATACGCTAGTGATATAATCAAACAGTCGTCTCGGATTGGTCAACTCAAATGTCAAACGGACAATTTTATGCAAAACAAACATGCAATCTGTCACGGCCAAGGATCGGAAGTCTATTTTTTCTACATATACCTGCATAGTTTGTCTGTTCTTGGATAACTGTCCCACGCCATTTAGATGTAGGCTTGAGGTACCTTCATTTGCTTGTTCCACGTTTTTTTTAAAATTACCTTGGACTTTCCATCTCAGAAAAAAGGTTTCTTCAAATTGTAACTTAAGAGTCGAGTGTTGGAAGGGAAGTTATTGAGTTTTGTTGTTTCGCTGAAGGGTTTGGATGCTTTATGCAGTAAATGACATTTAGCCGATTTTGGAATTTTAAAAGGACTCAAAAAATTGGAAATGGTTTGAATATGTCCAGTCAGAAAAAAACAACAGATTATCTAATTCAAGCGCATGTATTATAGTGAATATAACTCAAGTCCACTAATTTGCTAAAATTTACAACCTCTATCACATGCATGACTCGGCATTGGAGACAGTGGAGTTGTAATGTGGTAAGTATCGTAATCACATCCATAAACATGTGATATTTGTTAGGAGGTCTGAATACACTTAAACCTAAAAACAGCAGTTGTGTTGTAAAGTTGTTCAATGTACGTCTTGCTCATACAGTTTTCCTCACAGTGCCCTTCTTGGCTTAACCTCAATCCAACTACTCAAAACACGTGTACGTCTTAAGGCACCTTCTCAAATTTCGGTTTAAAATAACTACATCCAGAGACTTTTTTGCGGCATTTTCATTGATTGAGTTGTTTTTGTAAATTCACAACCAATAAATATTCCGAAAACCAAAGGGACTTTTCTTAAGTCGCTCTGTGAGAATGAATTTTTGCACCAACCATGTGAATCAGATGTGTTCTTAAAGTTTAAATGTATATTACAATTTAAACTCAACAGTTCACTTTACACCTTGGCCAATTTCTCATATACGATATTTTGTAATGTTGGCTGTACATGTTCATTCTGGTAAAGCAATAGACGTAGAAGCTAACCAATTGCAGCAGATTACCCGGTCGCAGAACGTAACAAGATGATAGTCGCTCTATATTACACGTCAAAGCGTCGTTAGATTATGAAACATTAGACTTACATGTCCTAAAACTTATTTGAGAGTGGTAAGGAGAGAGTGAGTGTGTGAAGGAGACAGAGAGAAGCCTTTGTAAAGTTGGTTTGCGCATAAAAACAGATCTTATTTCCATTAAAATATAGTCCCAATACATTTCGCTGCATATACCTGTACCAACAGAGCATCAACCTTAAAGATAGTCCTCTTTGGTATGGCATGTTGTTTAAATTGGATTTAACAACGGCTTTAATGTTATTTCACTCACATACCGGCCTACCAGCTCAATGGGCGAAAGAAACAACATTCGATGGCATTGGGAACAACCAAAGAGAAGACAGGACAAATGCAGGACGTAATACAATAGGTCACAATTAACAGATCTGTTTCAGGATAGTCATCGCTTGGAGTATAAGAGATATCGCTTTGAACCACCAAATAGCGAAAAGGTTTATCAAAGCTGACATCCCTATAACGTTTTTTTTTTATATATGAATTTAGAGCTGGTAGTCTTCCGCACAGATTCCCAAATCCGTCATCAGGCATAATTTTTTACATTATGAAATGAGACGAATACGACTGTGAACATAAGTCAGCAATTGTCACAAATCTTAGCATTCAAGTCATAGTTATAGTTAAATAACAAAAGGCAAGAAATTTAAACAAATGTTCCCATTTTACCCTTTATTAACAACGACTGAAGTTTCATGTATAAAAATAGTATCTGTAGAACACCAAAGGTTTATCACACAATGTACACAACTAGTTCACCGAAGAACTGGACAAATAACAATTATGAGGCGTGGAGATGATTTAAGAGAATTTCGTTTACATTCTAATCAACGTTAAATTAGCACATCATCGTCGACATTTTGAAGCCCTCAGTGGGAACCGTGCTGCAATCACCCTTTAAACTACTGAAATCCCGACGAAATATCAGGCATGTTACAAAATATTATCATTTTTTACGTTTAGAAATATGTTACGCAAATTAGGTAGATTCAATCGTCAATTTGTGGTATCTTATATTGATAATTATTATAAATAGATTACTTCAGAATACAACTTTATATTTGCTAGAACCAGATTTTCAGAATAAAAATAATAATTGTTAAATTACTCTGAATACAACTTGAAGCCAACTGGATGGAACATAAATGATCCGGTTGTGCTGAGTAGATTCAAAATGTCGCCGATGAGGTATCTAATAATCTCCATAGAGAGGGTTATGCAATTATTCATAGAGATTTCCTAGTGACTTCATCACTAAACCGGTTAACTGTGCCGCTCTTGGCACTACAAAAATAATGTGTATGTTATTGGGAGACAACAATCCTTTAAGTCGTATTTTATGAAATGTCATGTCAGCAACATTAACAAAGACACAAGATAGCAATCCTGTGTGGACATTATGATCATATTTTATAGCATATTATTTGTGAGTGCTAGTAGCGGCATGTAGCGATGGGTTTAACGCTGTGCTGCCAGTCACAAACGGTTAGTAAAGGACTAAAGAACAGGTTGCCCGGGCAGTCTTTGTGATAAGGAATATCGTTAGAACAATGATAAAACTTCCGACAGTTCTCCTCGTCTGGGAACAGACCGTTTGGCGTTGGACAGTTGAAATCTGAAAACAGACATATATAACGTTAAAATATGACCATATTGCTTCTTGTTATCTACCTATTTATGAACGAAAAGAGTTTTTGATATTGTTCACTTTTGAAATAAAAAACGGAACTATTTAGCTTCATTCACGTCTTGGTACTTTCCAGTTCTGTATGTTGTTCTTTTGACAATCATGACATTTGAAGCAGTTGACCAAACCGGCAATAACCGTTACATGTCAGGAATGTAAAAAAAATCAAAATTTACAGCATAATTAGATTGCCACTCAAAAAGCATAAAAAGTAAGTGTTATCGGCTTTTCGAATTGCCAAATATTCTATAGGGTTTCCTCAACACTTTAAACTTCATTGTTTTGCGCGGCAGAATTGTTATATAACGTACAGCAAAGTGTTGATGCTGTATACTTACACTTTACATCAACTGTTTACGTCATGAAAAGAGACAGAACACTTTACCATTAAATAATCGTCATCATATATTAATTCCGTTAAAATTGTTCATTATTGCAAAGTGCAACCACGCTAAACAGACCCGCTGGTGATTGGTGCAATGTTCATGCTGTGCTTGTTGAAAGATCATGCAACTGTGCTTTGTGGTTAACATGCAGTGATATTTATATTTGTAACTTACGATCTGTCCGTATACGACATTGGGTTAATTGTTTTTTCTTCTGTCGATATGCGAATTGTTTTCACCACACTGCAATAACTCAATAAAATTTAATTAGGAATGTTTTTAGAATGACAGGTTATCAGACTGCTTACCTCCACCCCCACCAATAGGGACTGTTTGGACTGAAAATAAAAGAATAGTCAGATAATACTGATCGTTAGCTTGTCCTTACACTATACAAACTTTCCATAATAAAATGATTTGACATAGTGTAACAGCAGACAAGAATAGGAGAGAAGATAAAAGGAGACATCAAAGCTGCATTTGGTTAAAAGTCTATATATTTCCAAGCAATGCCTTGGATTTGGGTAATAGTGCAGTAACAAGATTGCCACCCTTACAGACAACCAATTACAGTGTTGCCGACTGTATCGTATGTTAAGTGTTAGTTTGAACCTGTCATATATTTACTGTAAGTCTGCTTGTTTTCAAATTGGTTAAGGTGAAAACGGGACTTCAAAGACTGAACAACAAAAGCAGAAACACTACATCTAAGTAATGCTGACTAACCATAACTACAAACTATTTATCTAATGAATACTGAAGCTATCACCTTCTGTTGGAGACAAAACTGCAGCTAATTGAAACAACTTATCTTATTGGACAATAATAAGTCCCCCAAGGTTCAATATTGGGCCCATCATTGTTCTTACTGCATGTGGATGACCTATCGACAACCGCGGCTCTGGGAAGTGCAAATTAACTAACACACTTTTATACTTTGACTTCAGCAAGTGGAATCTTTTTTCATTTAATTTTATGCCCAACTTTTAAGGGCATGTTAGAAAGATTGAAAGGGGATTTAGAATGTCGATCGTTGCCGGCATGTAAGTAAGACCCCCAAAAGGCATTTATAATGTTTGACTTTTAGGAGTGCAATTTTTAAAAAAAATTAAGTTCTTGCTGAACCCCTTGGACAAAACATTTATCACTTTTATAGTAAAATACAAATAGTAAAATATGTTACTAGGCCACTAAACGAGCATATTATTGATAAGGTATTGGATATTGGTACAGCAGACAAAGTTCCCGGCTGTGTGTTTTTGTTTGTTGGTAAAACATTTTTTGGGGTGTATCCCCATAGCTAAATGAAGTACATGTGTACATGAATAAAATGTAAATTGAATTGATAGCCAATCTATTTTAGACTCTTCGTATATTGGCAGATTGTACATACAGGCTTTCAGATTGTGCACACAGGTTCTTGTATTTTTGAATAACAACTATTATTGAATCGTCACCAAATTTGCATATCTGTCATCCTTCGTACAGTTGAACTATACTACAGCTTTAGCATGCGGTAAACATGTATAGAATATGGAATTGATCAAATTTTAAAGTTTGGTCAGTGTATTTTGTAAAACGAGAACACTTACAGTATTATTGATTCTACCCCAATTCCTATTTTGTTGCAAATTTGCATGCATTAAATTTTGCCCATCTTTTATCTTTATGTGTGTGGGTGGGGTTATGGTTCTTTTGACTTGTAGATTATGTATTGTTGGTTACTTGGCTATTTTAATAATGCAATGAAATTTGTGACATGGTCTAGGTTAGAGCGTGCGTTACAGGCAAGTGTAGTTGTGTATGGCGTGAAGCAAGACAGGCATCATGCAACTTAAGCAGAAAGCATTGAGAAGCTCTAAACCTCCTCTGTCACAACAAGATGTACATACTTTCACATCTCGTGCCTATAAAGCCTCTCGGGCATTGGCAAACGGCATCCTGGGATTGACCAGTAACGCACATTCCTCCGTTCATGCAGTAACCGTCATAGCAGTCTTGTTTCCTTATCTCACACCGATCTCCTCTCCATTGTGACGTACAGGTACAGCCATAAGTTCCATCCGCGTTGCTCGAACAATCTCCTCCATTTCTGCAAGGGTTGGAGAGACAAGGGTCCAGCCTCCGTTCACATCTTTCCCCAACATAACCAGAGGGACAATCACACTGATAAGACCCAAAGGTATTCCTGCACACTCCTCCGTTCATACAGGGTGTGCCGGGAGCTGAACACTCATCCACGTCATCGCTACACGTGGGACCAGTAAAACCAGGCAGGCATGTGCAGTAATATCCACCGGGGGTGTTTGTACACTTTCCACCATTCAGACAGACAGGGAATACTTGGGAACATTCGTTCACGTCCTGGGAGCAGGTGGACCCGGTGTAACCTGAGAGGCAATCACAGACTGCGCCCCGAGCGGTGCTACGGCATCCGCCCCCATTTCGACAAGGATTTGGTAAACAAAAGTTAATGGGCTGTTCGCATGTTATGCCGGTGTAACCAGGTGGACATGCGCAAGAGTAACCATTGTTTCCGTTTGTACACCGACCTCCATTTGAGCATGGATTTGAGGAACAGAAATCTATTGTATCTTCGCATCGTACTCCAGTGTATGGTGATGAGCATATGCAACTGTATCCGCTTAAACTACTAATGCACCGAGCTCGATTCATACAAGGATTTGAGGAACAGAAATTGATAGTAGCTTCGCATTGGGCTCCAGTGTATCCTTGTGCACATCTGCAGGTGTATCCCCCAAACCTTCCCTCACAAAAACCGCCATTGCGGCAAGGTCTGGATGAGCAATAATCAATTTGATTAGCACAAGTTGGTCCAGAATACCCAGGAGGACATCTACATGTATAACGCCCATCGAAAGACATTGAGCAGGTCGCCCCATTCCGACACGGTCCACTGTTACATGGATTAATCCGAGTTTCACAGGTTGTTCCTGTGTAGCCGTTGAAACATCCACACGAAAACCCGTTTACACGGTCAGTGCACTCTCCATTTCGGCAAGGATTTGAAGCACATTCGTCAACTTCCGTAGAACAGCGTGACCCTTGGTAACCTGGAGGACATGTACATTCATAACTGTTGAGAGTCTGTTGGCAGGTTCCACCATTTTCACAAGGGAACCTGAGACAGGGATTGAGACGAGTTTGACAGAGATCTCCCCCATACCCTGGTGTGCAATGGCATTGGAACCTTCCAGGGGAGCTATCTTCACATCTCGCTCCGTTTGCACATGGGTTGCTCAAGCACGCCATTACAACTACAAAACAAAATGTACAGGCAATTTACTACATGGCGCACATCACCTGAATGGCTGATTTGCATTTCTTTTCTAATAAGACTGGTTTCTTGATCACATAATGCGTTGTGAATTTTATGCATAGGAAAGTTGTTATTGTAAACGTAAACGGGAATTGATTCATATATAAATGTCGAGGTTTGTAGTGGGGGGTTTTATACTTTAGTGTGCCCGTAGACAAACCTTTGCCCGGCTTATTTCTTTTACAGTTTTCTCAAAGGACAAAATAAGCATGTGTGTAAGTTACTGATGGACTCCATATAGGCTTTATCCACAAAGTATTGCCGTTTTGTATACAGAAAAAAAGCAATACCAGTTCACCTGGTACTAACGAGACCACTTATTCGGTTGATAGATAATTTTTGTGATAGTTTTTAAAAACGGATAAAACTTGGATGCATGGTGCCCAGTTGGGTGAAGTGGTCCTCGTACATGCTTACATTATGAATCAGGGCCGGTATTCATAAAGTTTCTTAAACCATTCTTAAAGTTAAGAAAATTCTTAAGTGCCTATTGTTTTCTTAAATCTACCCCAAAAGTTAAGAAATTCTTAAGTATTATTCATAAAAGTTCTTATCGCTTAAGAAGTTTCTTAACTTTAAGAGTGCTACAATCCAAGCTTAATTATTTCAGACTTTTCTGAAATGTGAAAAGTAAACAAAGGCTATGAGAACTGACAGACGTGTATTTAGAGAAAGAAAAGACTGTTTAGGAGAGTTTTCTGACAGACAGTTAATTGAAAGGTTTAGGTTAGATAAGAGCGGGGATAATGTTTGTTGCTGAGTTAGTTGTACCAGCGTTAAACATTCATCCCGTGTCCAATTACTTCGCCTTTTCTTTTTGATGGTTGTTTCGGGCTCCATTTTTGGAAGATGTTGTTGCTAGTTTGACATATTGAGAGACAAATTAACCTCCCATTACAAAACAGTTCTTTTTTTAGGGGATTTCCCATTCGTTGCCAGGGGTGACAGACTTAAGAAGTTCTCAACCTTTAAGAAATTTCTTACGTAAGAATTTGCTTAAGTCAGTTTATGAATTAATACTTAAGCATTTTTCTTAGCTAAGATTATTTTAAAAACTTAAGTATATTTTTTAAGAAAAAACTTAAGAAGCTTTATGAATACGGCTCCAGGTGTTTTTTATGAGCCAGGCATAACAAATAAGAATTTGTCCTGCCTACTACTGCCCAAGTTTAAAATCAAACTGGGTATTTCTGCTCTAAGTCAGAAGTTATCAGTTGTGATCGTTTACCTCCGTCTGCGGGTAGCGTCGCCTAGTGGCCAAGTCATAGTTTGATTTCCAAGCATTTATATGAAAACCGATGATCAGATAATGATAAAACTGTCCCATCTTCTGTTTTTTCGTCTACAAGCGGAACACCTGTTGGTCTAGTCTAAAGTTGGTTTGAGGTCATTGACTTGAAAACCACTGATCGGATTATGATCTTGGAATTGTTGTAACACAGCTTGTTATAGTGCGTTTCGTATATGCCCGAAGGTTTAAGTCTTATTTGGTCGGTGAGTGTGTGTAAGATTAGGTTTTGTGGTTTGAACTTACAAACTGCTGATCGGAATATAATCAAAACTGGTATTTGTGTTTCATGTGGTCAAGATATCCCATGCACTTGAGTTCGTCAATAATCATTTCACTCTTGCTTCCTTTTACAAAACATGTACTACATTCAGATTATTCCGTGTGAGATCCATTTTGCCTTCATCTAACAATATTAGTGAATACCGTTTTTGATATCTTCTAAAAATACAAACTTACTTGATTCGCACAGTGTGCCACTGTATCCTTCGGCACAGTCACACTCAAAGTTTTCAATGAGATCCCTGCATGTAGCTCCATTTAAACACGGATCGCTCTTGCATTCATCAATACCTGTTATAGATTAAAACAAAAGACTATAAGAGACCGGCACAATCAATTGATGGGTGACAGTTTGACTTCGATCAACGCGCTCTTGAATCTCGGTGAAACGGAAAAACCATGTTAGTTGAACATGTTCTACATTTTTTTGCATATACGCGCTCGACAATCACATACAGCAAATGTTGCAGACAATCTCAGATACTGTCCATCTAGGCATAATCGTAGACTCGGCACGAACATTAACCCATCCCTAACTCGGAGCCTTATGCTACACGGACATTACCCCACCAACTCGGAGCCTTATGCTACACGGACAATAACCCATTCCTAACTCTGAGCCTA
>JARDVA010462920.1:13156-24791 GCA_030265315.1 Mopalia swanii | reverse complement strand
CTAAAACTGATAATCTATAACCTTCCCCTTATGTAACAGAAACCTTTCCATAGCCTTTTCTTATTGCATAAAATACAACGATAGGCAGAAACGTGCGCAGAGAAGTATTTGAAAATCATACAATGCAGCCAATAACTTCAAATTTTCGAAGAAGTGATTTAACACATACATTATATTTGTTATTATCTGAGCTATTATCCGACTTTATTATCGTAATCATTATGACAATGAAACTTATTCGTAAGACACCAAACTGTTTTATTTTATTCATAAACTACAAATCCATATGACAATAAAACTATTTATAACACATCAAACTGTCCCATTTCCTTGATATTGTTGTTTTTGTCAGAGACTAGTTTAATGTCATTAAATTCACCACAGGGTACCTATGAGGCCGGTGCAGACTGGCCCACAATTCCAAATAGAAAGTGTCATTCTGTTATTTCTGGTCGTTTCTTTGGGCTTTATCCGTGGTGTATTTTGATATAATTTAGTTTCATATCATATCAATATAACAAATCCACTATAAGCCGAATCAAAGCATATTCCACCAAACTCAGATTGGTAGATCCAGGGAATACGACGAAAACTTCATTGCAATTGTATTCCTTGAATGAATTAAAATTGTTTTTGTTTTTTTATCAAACTATATTAATCTTCGAAATACTCAAAGTTAAACACGTCGAACTGCTAAACGCTAATAGTAGTGAAGTTTTGTATATGCAGTATAATGCCAATCATAGGATAGAGCAATGAGGGGAATAATGGCGGTTACAGCTGCAACACATTTTACTTCAGTCCAGAATATGTCAAAAGTAATACGGCATATATTTTCAGCGACTTCCGCAGACACTATTTTATTAATCAACATATATTAGTCAATGAGCATCACTTGCATATCCGGTTGACTAACAAAATGTCTTCCTGTGACTCTTTTTCTAAACGGAATATCAATATTTTTAAGCACAAGTGTATTTGTTATTCACTTATTTTAAGCACACATATTCTAATGTCAGAATTGTACATGGTATGAGATCAAACATCGTTTTGTTTATGTGGATTTGTTTTTTTTTACCAGATAGACAGCATTCTAGTCCTACAAATACAGCGTATCAATTCGTAAATCTAGGTACTTTACTATTCGTTCCAATACTGTACATATTCTATGAAACAAATTTTGGATATGACAGTCTTGCTAGGGTAATAAATGTATTTTATAAAAATCCGTTTCTATGTTTTTATAACAAGTCCAAACCTGGTAAACAGCTCTAACTAGCCTGCCAGATGTCAGATGTTGAAATTATCTACTAACATATAAACCAAGTAGTTTTAGCTTGTTATTAGACGACAGCGAAACGGAGCATAGAATATATGTTTTCAGGGTCATAGCATGCTACCTCTGTTGTCTTTGAACTATACAGAGTAACTAAAATAAATCATGGCGAGCAAAACTATATCCCTATTCTATAATGAATTTCACAGGACTGAACCGAAATTCAATAAGAAAGCTGAAATACCAGACAGACAGCATGTGTAAGGAAAAAAGGAGACAAATATACTGGGCTATAGCTTGAAAGGATCTGAATCACTTTTATTGGATTAAACACATGAGGTAAAACGGATATTAGGGCCCTTCGTGTTTTTGTATAACTGTAAATTTATACCAGTACAAATTCTTTACCACTATTTATAATGTGACTGCTTCCATGTTAAGTCGAGTATCATATAAAGCAGCACTCGATATTATTGTCCTAAAGTTGACCTTCGTGTTGACCCTCCATTTCTAATACATCATGATATTTGTTTTAGTTTTTTATTGTGGCCAAATATATTTACACGCTATGAAGATAAGTTTATATTTAATTCAGTATTCAGTGATGTGCTTCACAAATATTGATTAACCCACGTCTAGATGTTGTTTACAATAGCATTGGAAAAAAACCCATGCCCGTGTTGATCGTTTTACTATCGATCCATGCTACAAGATTAACGACACTTCGGACACTATAGTTGGCTGTCGTCAAATTCGTGGAGATGTTCATACGAGTTGCTCCCCTTTTACAAGCTCATTTAACATTGTGAAAGAACTGTAATATTTTAAAAGATTTTAAGAAACAATTTGAGATAATTGTAACATCGTGACACCAAATTCATAATCATTTCAGATTTCTGTTCAATAATCCACGATATTCTCAGCAGCGGTTAATATGACAAAGTCTGAATTAATAGAGAGGGATAAATGTCTTAACCTCATAAAAACCACACCACGATGACCCTTGTCACCAGAAAAATCCAAATAAATATGGGTAGAAGTGGGCACGTTCGGGTTAAGGATTGTCTTTGCAAATGTATTACTTAAATCATATCCGCGCAGTATTTTTCTAAACAAGTATTCTAAATTAAGTATCACACTAAACAGTTCCACGTCGGCTTTGCAGTAAAGGATAAAATGCAGAAAAATTGACAATAAATTAAAATCAAATTAAATTTCAATATGTGTATAATTATAAATTGCTCACCAAAGCCTCTTGTTTTAGTGTAGCTAAGACAAACAGAGGGGTTTTATATATAAATGTAATGTAAGTATGAAGATGTTATCTGATGGGTCTCCGTATCATTTTAAGGTTATCCATTTATACGACAGTGGCACCAACGTAACAGTTTGCTTTAGAAACAATATAATGTGCACCGTTTAATAATATAATATATTATATTACAGAACAAACTTGTGATTTGTTTTCTCTAAGTAACTACAGACAACTGTCAACAACATAATGAAATACTTTCATAAACATCCGTAGAATAATAGACACTTACCTCTCATACTGGTTGTCATGGTTTCCAAGGTATGCATTTTATCCTTTACTAATGAAGTAATATGACATTTTTTTCTGAATTGTATATCAAAAGAACATGTATATATATAACACTTTCGCAGAACAAAAATGACTGAAAGTCCTAATTTCTAACATAGATATACACAGGTGTGTACTATTTACGCACTGTTTACTGTATTGATGACGAAAAACATGATCTTTCACTCTCCCCTGCCCGACTAGGACATGGTCCAGTGAACAACAAAGGGCCAGTCCAGTGCATCCGACTAGAGAGCGTCTGGTTAACCCTCTAGCCATTCTAACACCTACATTCAATCGACTCATTGGCATTGCCAAACCAACTCCAGTCCCGATGACGTTTCTAACATTGATTATCCAAACACCGTGAGTGGAGATGAAATGTAATCAGCGACACGACTCGATATATTACAGACTGCCAGGCTCTGTAGTTTGGTGATTGTCCCTTACCATCAACTGGGGGTCAATTGAGGACAAGATGCAGACTAAAAGACCTCGTCCCCACTCAGATGTAGGTCATCTAGACTGCCAACGAGACGACAACAACGGGGGACAGCACCCTAGCAATATTATGGCCATTTCACGACACAGCTCAAATTGTTTCTTCCACTTTAATTTCATTGCTATCCCTTTGATGTATTGTGAGAGAGTGTTTAAGACATCTTTTAACTCGACTTTTGTCAACTTTATATACTATTTACAGCCTACCAGGGAGTTTTAAAGCTAGGCATATCTCCAGTCAGTTTATATGGTGCTGAGCGTAGTTAGTTCTTTCTCCTAGCCAAGCTAAATGAGTGAGGTGTAAAGTCTGTTCACACATAAACAAACGCGGGTAAACCCATCAAATTGGGCATAAAACTGTTCTAGTACTTCGAAACAATCTGAACAAACAACCGCATCCCTCTAGAGTGAGTCTTAATACCCGCGTGATTCCTTTGATCTGCGAACAAGAGGACATTAAAATGGCAGCGAAGTCTAGAGAGCTACCCTAAGCTAACATCTGAGCTAACGTCAAGCCAGCCACTTATAAACAATATCATCCAGACAACAAACATAAAAAACAAATTAGCATAATATTCATGAATTCCTGATTTTAGTGAGGGAAACTGGGATTAGTGTTCCGTGTAAACTGGTTACATGTTGACATATGTCCTCACACTTTTCGGAGAAGACGAATTATTTGAGTGTTTCAGAAATTAAAAATGACGACATATAGTAGGGGTACTTGGGGAAAGTTATTTAAGAAGTAATGGACAAGCAATTTACATGAGACAGTAAGTCTTCCAAAACTCAGACATTTTTTCTTAAAAGGAATATAAAGATTGCATTTTACAACGAATTATGTACAAACTACTGTTTACTTGTCCGATACAAGTTGATTACATTATATAGAGCATCATTTTTATTGTATTCTTTTCATTGATTATTAACATATAACATAATCGTTATCTCATGGTAAGCATTATGTTCACGGCGAATACCAAACAAAAGATATCAGAAACACCAAATCTGATGTGGAATTTATGGGGACGCTCCTATCAGAACTGGTCGTACATAAAACTCTCGCACACTCTTTTCTGTCTACCCTTTTGTATGAGCCAAGTCCCATAAAAACATAGTAAACTCGCTCCGACGTCCGTGAGAAAAAACTTTAAAAGTCGTTGAATACGAAATCTGCATGTGCCCTGTGCGGTAACCACTTGGTGAAATAAAAAATGAAGTGACAATTATCCATAATCTGTGGCGCTAATATTTAATGAGTTCTTTCATCTTTTCCTGGCAGACAGGGAGCTGCAGTACCCAGAGAGTGTCTGAAGCTCTACTACTATTAAGTCCATATCATAATACACTCTAGATCGATGTGATAGGAACTAACTTCTGTACCACTGATACAGGTCGTAGTCCTTGAACATTTTGGGAAATCAGAATCTTTGTGCATTGAACACCACATATATATTTTTCTGAGAAAGATACAGGTGAGTATTTTTATTAGCATTCTTTTTCGTCATATCTGTTTCATTTCTGTTTATTTTAGTGAATGTATTGCTATTTCTATTGAAAAGGGATAATTTGATGCAGGCAACTCTGTCTAACATCATGTTCTTTAGGTATACTTTAGATTATATCATTAAGGTGTATAAAGGTAACAATGTTTTGTGATAATTTGTAAACAATAACAAGACTGTGAATGAAATGAATACAAATTCCATGATAGTGGTTTATTTTGAACAAACATTACATTATATAGAAACACAAGCTGGTGGCCTTAAATTATTTATATCTAGAATATCTCACTCACACACATTATAGAAAACAGAGAAAATTCCAACTGTTCAAATGTGTCAGGTATACAGACTCGTATTGGCTAAGATAAAGAAGGACATAAAAATTCAATCACTCTATATTGTTTACAATGCCCTTTGAACATGATGTAACGACCCCCCGTAACGATAAGAGCTAAAAAGATGCAGTCTTTGAGAGAAGTTGTCACTTTAAATGAACACACTGGTTGACTGGTTTGAGCTTTTTCCCCGTCAGTGTCTGGGCGCCACGCATTCTTATCGTTTCATCTGATTGTCACAGACATGACCAGTGGGAGTGACAATTATCACGCTTCATTCCGATAAATTAACCTCTGATTATTTAACAGCCGTTCGACTAGCCGTCCTTCTCTTTCAATGTGTACTGCACGTTATAATAATGTGTAATTGCATTTCACACCTTCATTGTAACATACGTATTTATAAGCGTCTTGCTAGATATGATGTTTGATATGAACTATATCGCTATAAAATCAACTTCAAGTCAGCCCTACTGTCGCCATATATTAAAACGTATTGTTAATAGGTGGAGATATACTACAAAGAAACTCTCTGGCCGAGTAGGCTCTTTTCTCCTCTATCTTACAAATTATAATCCTTTATTTTTCCACGCCCATAATTTAAATATTTCATGCGGTTTATTCTGGCTTAATTTAATATTTCTCGAATACTGACACTGTATATTCGCACGTCACACATTTCGCTGTATGGTATTTTGCATATTGCTGCGTTTCAACCAGAACCAAGAAGGATTCGGCATAATACTTCGTCTATTTTCCCGTTCCTTATTTACGGCAAAGCTTTAACTCAATATGAACGGAAAACAAAATGCTCCGAGGCGTCGTGTAAAAAGACACAGAATCGAAAAGGGTTCAATCTATTCACTCAGCCAAAGCATTTGAAGATTAAA
The DNA here is from genome assembly GCA_030265315.1 of Mopalia swanii. Taxonomy (NCBI): domain Eukaryota; kingdom Metazoa; phylum Mollusca; class Polyplacophora; order Chitonida; family Mopaliidae; genus Mopalia; species Mopalia swanii. The sequence continues at coordinate 18,702 of JARDVA010462920.1, read as the reverse complement.
GGCTAGGAAACAGTAAATTAATGGTCGGGTTTGATTTAAGGCACCCAATTGGACCCTAATCGTTCGTTCAAACTTATTGATTGTTTCATTACGTGCATGGCCAAAATAACGAGGAGACCAAAACAGATTACCCCGAACGGCCATTGTTCATTATACGTCCGAATCCAGATATTTATTAAAGATTGTCAGTTTAATAATTTGCATATGAACCAAATAGAGACTTACTATCGAAATATGCGACTTACGATTTGTTTCATTTGTCATTAGTTCACTTTACCAAGCGGGAATAGGATTGTATTTGAAGGATTGTGTCTCTTCTGATTTAAATTAATAGGGGTATTTTAGAGACTTGGCATTGTCGCAGCCACAGAGACTGGCTTTGCAGTGGCAATAGAGTGCATCCAAACAGGCAGCCATTTAGAGATATGGAATCGTGTGTAATAATGGAGCAGTGTATCAGCGCTCGTTCAATTTGTTTACCCTCTTTATCTGTCACTTCAAAGAGAATCCTGGAGACAGAAGAAATACCAGCTAATGATTGAATACTAACCACATCAGCCTCAGACTCCAATTACAATAGGGTTTTTTGGCTGGATGAAGGTTGTCGCTCTCTTTTGGAATAACTATTGCTCTTTAGAAGCTGGTTAACTCTTCTAGGCTGGCAATATTCCTTAACAGAAAGTCAAGTGTTAGAGAAGAGTTCCTCCTAAAAACAGACGTCATGTCTAAGATTTTCACACGTGTTTCTATCATTTACACACATTTGCAGTCGGTAACTTGACTCAAAAGGCCAGATATTAATATAAGCACTATTTGCATAATTACATAACTGTTAAATTATACAACACAACTTGGAGATGTGTAAATGGTGTTGAGTAACTGATGATCTGTACAATTCACTGTATGCATATTTGTCAAAAAAATTAATATGTATTTGATATTATGTTTAACAGCATTCCAACATTGCACATGTGAAAGGTAATTTGAACATCATATAATTATTTCTGTTGCCTTGTTTGTTTGTGTTATTTGCTTTTACATCTTTGAAAAATGTAGGCATCCGCACAGCACAATGTTTTAATATTCAAATATGTGTCAAGCTCCAAAACAATGACAAATAATAAAGCCAGTTTGAGTGTTAGACCAAAATACAAAGACTGCCCTAGGGACAAATCATGGTAGACATAATACTGGATCCTATCGCCATTATTTTAAAATAGTTTAGTACAGATGCTGCTTTTTTAACTCCACAAGCATTCAGCGGTTGTAATCGACCCTTTAAACAATTGTTTTGAATGTGACAATAGTCGCGCTGGAATTAAAAGCTATTTCTTCGTATCCTGAGAATTAACTGAGCGTCAAAGATGTGCTTAAAACTAGGTGTATTTGCATAAAATATGTGTGTTTGTTTTTGTTATTACTGTAAGATTCATATGGTTATTTGAAATTCACTGGTAAAGCGAAAGTATGTGTGCATAAGCAGCTGTTTCTCTACAATCATGTTACAGTACAAAACCAAAGTAGCTGATTTTGCCAAAACAGATATGTGAATGTATTTATTGATTAATTTATTTATTCTTTCTTTATTTAGTGATTTTTTATTTGTTTTATTTATTTAATTAATTAATTATTATGAGGATCTCCCGCACAAATAGAGTAATACATTTAACACCTTTACTTTAATTTATCTGGATAAGTACAAATTGAAATTACTGTATAGTTGTAAAATAATGATAAAATTAAAAATAAACATTTCACAGTATAAGATGCGTACTCTCGTTTCGACATTAATGTTGACCAATTGTGACGGTATGTTTCGTTGGTTTGCCCGCAAAGCACTGGCCACCGCTTTAAAGTCATTGCCGCGTTGTCGGGTTAATAAACGGTTTAATGAAAAACAGATACATTAATGCTGCATCAACGTATTGTGACAGGCAGATAAAGTATAACATTATTCCTACCCAAATTTAAATACTCATTAATTAAAATATAGCATGTTAAGCTTTAACCAAAAAAGCATAACAATCGATAGAATCTTGATTGCTGTAAAGGTTAAGCGCCAACTGATTGGTGTACGCTGAGAAGTGGTAAAGCATAACTATTCATCTATTAGGCCAGTCATTAATATGAGTATAAACCGTGTCCCTTAAGAAACGGAACAAAGCTCTATTTTCTGAGCGTTTGATATATATATATGGACCCTTTGTTCCCTTGCGAAACAATTTGACCATACGTCATCTGGATAGCTAGTCACTCTATTAAAGTATGTATTTATTTCTTTAAACATTTTATATAGCTATTGTTATGTACAAACGTGGCCATATAACGGGTCTCACTTATATGTTTCGTTCGTTTAATATACCTGTTTTAAACTTCATTTAAGGTGTTTATACTCTGCTTTTTGTAAACGTAACTCTACTGGGAAAAAATTATGTAATTGGTTTATAAGTGTATTTTCCAACATTTCTAACTCAGACCTGTGTGGTGCGTTTAGTGGCATTCGGTTCTGCAAAAGAAACGTTTAAATATTGTCAAAGCCAATCGTTTTTAACTTACCTCAAAGCACTGTTTCAGGTAAATGGTCGATGCAAACCATTTAACATAGATTTATTTCAAAAGGTTGAGTATTATTTGTTGAGAATATTAATACCGACTTGATGTCTTCAAACAAGTTCAGACTTTGTCCTTGCTATTGGCTTTCATTTAAAGCATCTGTCGAATTTAGTGTTTCTTTTTTCTTTATAAATTCCAGATAGACTGCAGTGGTAAAGTGTTAGATTACAATCCCAAAACATCAAGTGCAGATGTTTGTTCTGAGGTCTAATAATAAATCCATCCATTTATAATAATGCATTCGTTTTCTACCTCTGTTGAGAAGATCGAGAAAGTTTTCTGGTATTGCCTCTGTTGAGAACATCGAGAAAGTTTTCCTTGACGTTGAATTAGTTTGATGCTATAAATAACAACCTCTAGAGTGTTCGTCGTTATGTTAAATAGACTAAGAATACATCAATAATTATCGGTGAAATTGCTAGGTGATGTAGAATTTGAACAATCGCTCTGTCATATAAGCCTATACCAATGATTCAGACAGTATGAAGCAGAACCACACAATCAGCCAGTTAAGTAAACATTGATTATGACAGGCTCAGTATGCAATAAGTGCAGTAAATAAAACATTCAGCCGGCAAAATACATCGGACTTATCAGGATCACATGAGTGAAACTTTCAGTTTAATAATAAATGCTCCCCACTCAATAACACTAAATAACGATCGACCTTCCCTTTGGGTTTGGATCTGATCTACGTTATAATACGCACAGTTCAATCGCACAACCCTATCGCTCAACTGTATAACTCAATCGCACAACCCCCATCGAACAGCGGCACAACCCTATCGCACAAACGTACAACCCCTTCGCACAACCCAACCGCTTGTGTACACGCCCGTACATTCCGTTTAACAGCTACGTATTTGTATCACTGGTTGATTTTTGATGGATTGCAAGTGAAGGTTAATTATGTATACTCTACAGAACATAATTACAATGACAATACAGTGTTGTACTTGGGAATATTATCTGCTGCGACGATCAAGTCTTAGGTTCGCAATCCTTGGTCGTGCTTTTCACCTTATAGACAAACAACTAATTCCCAGCAAGAAACTTCCTCGGAATAGATAATGTCATGTGAAGAAAAAATTATCCATTCTGAACAAAATAATGGGTCCTGTTTTATTAATAATGTTAATCAAAAAAACATATACCGAAAATTCCATATGTCTCTTTTAACACACTATAACTTCATTTTTTAATAATTATTTTAAGAACAGCGTGTCCCATTTTAATTTTTAAATCTATAAAATGAACAACTTGAACATCTGTTCAGTATTATTATATTCTGCTTAAAATGCCATTTGCGTCAACCATATAATAAGTCCTGTTACTACATGTAGTTTATATGACGCAAATATTCAGTAATATCAATTTTTGTAGTCTTTTTCTGAATCTATTTGAGAATTTATCTCATTCAAGTTTTGTGGGGTGTAAATTATGACAAATCTTGTATTCCAAATGAAGTGGCTTAATTTCTTTGTTAAAACTAAGGAGTAAATGTGGTCAAACCGCTTGTCAACATAATTGGTAACTTTAATAATTGTCCAATTGGTTGTGTTATAATTACACCTGGTTGCCTCTCAGTAACCAAGTGGTTAGATACCAAACCAGGCGGCTATTACAGTTAATGTTTGCATGTACAGATTTAGTGGGTGGGTATGTAAAACGCTGTTGTCTGTTGTGGATTTTGTTTTCTCAAGTAATTTTAGTTATTTATTACTTAGTAATGTAAATTGCATTATCAAACATGTAGTGTGCTAGAATGCATGTCTTTCAGTTCAGTGGTTTCCAAAATACAAGTGTTATGTCTGAGCATTGATTGAATCACTCAAATTAAGTTATATCTGTCAAAACTTATATGGCGAATGCAACAGTTCTACCATTATAAATTGTTTTTAGTTTGTCTTTTTTTGGGGGGTGCAGGGAAAACATTTACGTTCGATGCGATTACAGCGATACACATTGAATACAGTCTTTGTTATTTTTTAAATATACCGAGGACACAAAGGGTAAGATCTTAAAGCAAAGTTACGAAATTTAATAACTTATATTGTCTGTATTTACGCTAAATCTTGACGTTGATGTTTTTGGTACTGTTTCAAAAAAAGAGCAAAATAGTTGAAGTTTTTGTCGAATCCAAATGAACCAGCGGATCTGTTTTTACATTACAATAAACCATCGATTATTTGTTCACCAGCTAGTTCAGCAAAGACGACATTAGTTTCTACATATTTCCAAATATAGAGATAGTAAATTATAGGCAGGCCTAATTACCGATGGTAACATTAGAATTCTTTGGGGAAAGTTATATGTTCTTTTGTAGTTTCGTAATGGATAAACTCAATATTATATGTTCTTGCTGATCTCTACTTTTGAAGCAGAATATTATTTATGGGAGTTTTAATTGGAGAATCGTTGGACGGAGAAACCAACTATTAATGGTTCATCGTTCATAACTCAGCGCCGAATTGCCGTATATTTTAATGTGTCTCCTAACAGCGTGATTGCAACCATCCTGGGAAGGGGATTTCAATGTTCTTATATCCGTATATGACAGCTAGTGAGGATGTAAGAGCTCAACTGTTTCCGTATCTTGTCATACCCTAATGGGTAAACACAATGCCAGCCAGTTAGTCTGTTTCTCTCTCCAAAACTCGACTTTCACGTGCCCACTCACAGTGAACTTCTACTCTCGATTTATGTTGTATTTCCTGTTATATCATATTCCAGTATATCACATTCAATATCAAACATATGAAGACAAACTCATGCATGGCCATAAACATTACTTGCTGTCGAATTTATTCAATTATTAATATCGCCATTAAGGCGTTTTAACCGGAAATATTTTAGTTTTGAAATTCAACTTTATATTACTCCTACGTTTAAATTATTTGCAAACGTTATATTCAAAAGTGAAAATTATCAAT
>JARDVA010462809.1:0-15616 GCA_030265315.1 Mopalia swanii | reverse complement strand
CTTTTAATAGATTAATATACTCATTTGCTTCAAGCATTCCTACATTCTATGAAACTGAATACATTTCAATGTTATGTATAGATGAATAACGAACCGCGGTCTGGCTTTCACGAATTGCGTTCTGGCTGTTTTTAACATATTTTTTCTTCAAATTTCACAAACATGATAGGTGGATCAGCTTCTCATAGATTAATACACTGGTTTGATTCAAACATCACTACATTCTATGCAACTGAATAAATGTCAATGGTATGTGGTGGTGAATAGTGAACCGCGGTCTGGTTTTCCCGAATACCGTTGTTTTTAACACATTTTAGGGGAAAATTGCACGCACATGATAAGTCGATCAAATGTTAATAGATTATATACATGTTTGCTAAAAAATCTTCACTTTCAATGCAAATTCAATCTTTTTTACGCATTGTTGGCGATAAACAGCGAACCGAGGTCTGGCTTTCCCGAATGGTATTCTGGACGGCATTTGTGACATTTTCTTAAAATGTCACACAAACGATAAGTGGATCATGTTCTAACAGATTAATACACTGGTTTGATTCAAACATCCCTACCTTCTGTGCAAACTCAATCAATTTCACCTTAATGTGACGATGAATTGCTAACCGCGGTCTGGCCTTCCCGAATTGCGTTCTGGCTGATTTTAACATATTTTTACGTCAAATTTCACATACATGATAGACGGATCAGCTTCTAATAGATTAATACACTGGTTTGCTTGAAAAATCACTACATTATATGCAAACTGAATAAATGTTTTTTAATGAATTTAACCTTCTTATAGAATTATGAAAGCATCTACTACAGTTAACAATAGAAAACAACATCCCCAGTTGACATAAACTCTTCGATCAGTTACAACTACAACGGTAGCCTACAATATGACAACCAAGCTGCTGGCAGGAATGCTGACTACACGTAGTTTTGTGGATTAAAAACAGCCAGAAGGCGATTCGGGAAAGCCAGACCGCGGTTTGCTATTCATCTCCACATAACATTGAAATTTATTCAGTTTCATAGAATGTAGGAATGTTTGAAGCAACTGAGTATATTAATCTATTAGAAGCTGATCCACTTATCATGTGTGAAATTTGACAAAAATGAACACAAAAAAAAGCCAAATCGCTATTCTGGAAGGGCAGACCGCGGTTCGCTATTCAACGCCACATTACAGTGAAATTGATTGAATTTGCCTAGAAAGTAGGCATGTTTGAAACAAACAAGTGAATAAATCTATTAGAAGCTGATCCACTTATCATGTGTGTGAAATTTGACGAAGAAATGTTTTAAAAACAGCCAGAACGCGATTCTGGAAAGCCAGACCGCGGTTGGCTATTCATCGCCACATAACATTGAAATTTATTGAGTTTGCATAAAATGTAGGGATGTTTGAAGCAAACGAGTTGATTTATCTTTAGAATCTGATCTACCTATCATGTGTGTGAAATGTGACGAAAAAATGATTTAAAAACAGCCAGAACGGGATTCGGGAAAACCAGACCGCGGTTCGCTATTCATCGCCAAATTAGGCCTACAATGAAATTGATTCATTTTGCATAGAATGTAGGGAAGTTTGAATCAAACGAGTGAATTAATCTATGAAAAGCAGATCCACTTATCATGTGTGTGAAATTTGACGAAAAAATGTTTTAAAAACAGCCAGAACGCGATTCGGGAAAGCCAGACCGCGGTTCGCTATTTATCGCCACATAACATTGAAATTGATTGAGTTTGCATAGAATTTAGGGATGTTTGAAGCAAACGAGTTTATTAATCTATTAGAACATGACCCACTTATTATTTGTGTGAAATGATACGAAAAATGTGTTAAAAACACACAGAACGCTATTCAAGAAAACCAGAACGCGGTTCGCTTTTCATCTCTAACACTAACAATTCACTAAATTTATTAAGTTGACATTGAAAGAAGACATTTTTAAAGCAAACCAATGTATTAATCCATTCGAAGTTTTCCACTTATTATATGTGTGAAATTTGACGAAAAATGTTGTCAAAACAGTCAGAATCACATTCCGAAAAGCCAGTCCGCGGTTCGCTATTCATCGCTAACAATGCTGTGAAACTCATTGAGTTTGCATTGGAAGTAGGAATGTTTGAAACAAACGAGCGTATTAATCTATTAGAACCTGATTGACTTACAATGTGTACGAAAAATGTGTTTAAAAACAGTCAGAACCATATTCGGGAAAGCCAGGGCGGTTCGCTATTTATCGCTAAAATTGTAGGTTTTTTTTTTAGTTTGCATTGATAGTGAGAATGATTGAAACAAATCAGTGTAATAATCTATTATAACATGACCTATTTATCCTGTGTGTGAAATGTGACGGTATAAAACGCATTATTAACTGAGATACCGTATTGGTATTTAGACCTACCTGAACAGCGGTACAAATATTGACTGGTCCCCTCGAACAGAGAACCACGAACTGAGAACCGCGGTCTAACTTTATTGACGTTTCGGTTTCAATTACCGGTGCCGGCTATTATGGGTTTAATTAGTAGGCCTACTGTCCAGGAATATTTGCTTTAATGGTCTTTTTGACACATTTTATATACCCAAAAACATTTAAAATCGCCCATTAGCCTTGTTAAAAATACGGAATACGGTTCAATTATCTGTTGCTAATCCGCCTTTTGAGCAGCTGAGCTAGGCCTATATATATGCTGACATACTTATTAGTTTACCGTTCAAAAAATATAGTTTTAAATAAATAGTTGCATTATACCAAAGGCTAGCCAGATTAGCTCAGTTTTTTTGTGTGCTGTTTTTTTATTTTTTATTTGTTTAAACAAAATAGCCGGGCCGCTCTGAGTTATTTTTTTTTATATAAAATACGCCTAGTTTTTGCCTACCTGAATTTATTATATGTAACGTTTATGAACTGCTGAGTACAAAGAAACCTTATAAAATGTAGAAGGAATTGTGTCTACATTATGTGAAGGTGTAAATTAGTAAATTTGAGGTATTCGCTCCAACATGCCTCCTATCGACAGGTGGGCGTGGATAACCGGTTAACTCGAGTCGCTATGCAACGATCATCTTGCTACATGTACAATGAACAACCTGTAGTTTGAAAAAGATGTTTGTCAATAAGTTGGTGTAATATATGTCCATGGAACCGTATAAGCATCTTTATGGGTGTAATGTATTAGATTATTACCTTTCTGAGAAATAGTTTAACCCTGTTAATAATGTTCAACCAGCTGTTCGGCCTGCAGTGATGATGTCATTCTGCGTCGGCGCACCAATCACAACCAGTCTGCGCACGGCCCTTCACTTTGGCGTGGAGCAGTGAAAAGTCGGCCATTTTGGCATATGAAAACTGAAATTAAGAAATCGAATTCACTGAGTTTGACTATTTTGGGGCTTTTTTGCCCGATCTGTCGCGAGGTACGGTGATTGGGGACAATGGATATTACGGGCGGCCCGGTTTAAGTGTGGATTTTATTATATTTCACTTGTTTTGACAAGTGTATTGGTTGAATGCCAGTCGCCGACAGCAGTTCACTGGACATTTTCTGACCTATTTCACGGACGATATAGCCGTGAAATTTCTTTTTCGGATCACCAGTGGGACGAACGAATGCGTAACTTCCAAGGACAGGCTATCTACCATCGGACATTGTGTATTTTGACTGGGTTGGAGCGCCAGTCTAAGGCGAGTTTTGGTTAGATCAAGCTGCACCCTGAACTCAATTAGGTATTCAACATGTCTGACAGTAGAACTCGACCTCCAGCCCGTTTGCAGATTGTGCACGAATCTGTAACCAGTGACCACCGAGTTAGAGAAAACAGGGTACGTATTCGTTTGTTTAATAATACAAAACATTCTTATCATATCATCTTTTGAGAAGTCAGTTTGATTTATTATGCAAATATGTACTGTTTATTTTGCAGGCCACTGACGATAATGCAAACCCCCGTATCACATCAAGCCGGCGAAGTGCGGACGAGCATCACATCGGAAAGTACCGGCTCGTCAAAACTATTGGAAAGGGGAATTTTGCTAAAGTAAAATTAGCAAAACATGTGCCCACAGGGAGAGAGGTATGTATTGAAAAAAGTGAACAATCAATGAGGGTTTCAATGGGTATTTTACCATTTGTTGTGACAGGTGTTCTGACTTGAGACAGTGACCCACTGATGGTGGCAGTGTCAAAACGGTCAGTGACTTGAGTAGCCTCCTCCACAGTGCTTTTTGTAATGTTTATGATGAACAACACACTGGCCGTCTAGGTTCCTTTGACAGGTACAAGACCATCAAGCCTACTCACTAATTTCAGTATGTTTCAAGTACATTGATATTCTCTCCAGGTGTACATGTACGATCATCGATGTATTACCATGCATGTAGCACTGGATAAAAATTTATTTTCCACATCAAAACTATTAATATTCTTTGGTTGTGTATATGACTATATATTGTTAGAGTACATGATGCAAATGAAGTACTCGTAGCACACTGTCAGTGTGACAGGATTAAAATAAACACAAATCAGTCCATAAACAAAACTGACAGACATAATAAATAAAGAAATCCTTTTAAAGCTGTACATGAACAATACAGTTGGTTGAAACACATAAACATGAATTCTGTAATTAGAATTAAAAGTTATTAGTACATTTGATCAAATTTACAGAGAAAATTGATTGTCCTAACCCAGGTCTCTATTTTTTTTTGGCTGACTGTTGCCAGTTGAGTGAAGAAAATAAAAAAACAAGGATTATTGACTAATTGACATAAACTGAAGGCTTTTCACTTATTTGTAGCCATTGGGTTCCGCAGTGTTGGTCCTGCGTAACGGATTGATCGGTAATGTAGGGCCCATTTCACATGAATAACTAATAGAGAAAAATAAAGCCTATCAACTACTAACACATCCTGTAAAATGTAACAAGTATGAGCAAGCTTTAAACGCCAATTGGGCCCGCGGCTGTGGCGTAGTGGTTAGCGAGTGCGCTTTCTAACGCCTACTTCGATGTACCGTTCACAGGATCTAGTCCATCTGTCGACCCTCAGGTATATGAGTGAGTCCCAAGATGTGGCTCCGGCAATGGTGATGTTTACGATGTTCCCTCTCGGTTTTCCACCATAATAGGGCAAGGAACAGTATGAAGTGGATGGTCCGTCATAAGTGACATACCCTTAAGTACGAAGTTAAACCGCAATTAAACAATCAAACAATTTAAATGCAATCACATTATCAACAAATGTAGCTGGGCTAGCACTCTACAAATCGGGTGCAGCTGTAGCACCCATCCCAGTAGTCCAATGTATGACGGACTGCAGTAGCAATTTTTTTGCTTTAAGAGAGATTTTTGAGGCTGATTAGACTGGAGCTTCTTGTGGGCGTGTTTTCTGAACTGAGGAAAAGACGAAGCCAATCTGTTTTATGATTGTCCCGTCTCGTCTTCATTTGGGACATTGATTGTTGGTTTAATTGGGTTTTAATGTCTCATAAAGGGTACTTCCCTTATATGAAGATGGATTATCTGCTTTACACTGCTCCTTACCTAATTACCATGGAAAAACGAGAGAAAACCCCATAACACCACCCTCGCAATTGGTGGAGCCACATTTGTGACATTGAAAGTGATTTCCTCCACCCATTGGGCTGGCATACCATCGCATCATTGAAATAACCTCAAGTACCCATCAAACCCTGATAAAAAACCCTCCAAATATGACATGTTATGAATATGTGGATTATAAAAAACCCTCCAAATATGACATGTTATGGGAGTAAATAATGTATTTGATCTGCTCTTCAACAGCATACAGACACCATAGGGACAGGGTTGCTATAAGGTAGCTTCATCAATAGCAGGCAAAGGCTTAGTCAGACACCCTTCCAAATGGACACCCTGAGGTGAACAATTCGCTCATTTGGACACCGTGTTTTACGAAACTTTAACATGCAGGAGATAGGAAAACTGTCAAAAGTGGACAACCAGTTATTTGAAAAGTGTCGCAAAATAACAATTTTGGACACCATACTTTTGATTTCTGGGATTTTCTCTCGGTTCTCCCAACTCGGTTAAATAACGCAGAGCAATAAATGAAAAATCCATCATTTAAAGTAAAATACCCTTGAGTTAGATGATAAACCCCAATCATTCAGCGTTTTCCCATGGTCCTGCGGGTTATGTTAAGGTTATGCATCAGGAACTTCTTGACATGCCATCAGTCCATGGTAAATGATAAAACACCCAGGGCCATGGCTTATTGGTTAACATGGACATCTCCTTCCTTCCAAAGAAAACACAGGCCTGATTTAAAAAAAAAAAATTCGCAACCGATATACCATTTCACAGTGTGCGTGACTTTAAACCCATGTAACCTATCATTCGGCTACGTGAAAATAATTTACACGAACAGTCATTCTCATATATATATATATTAGGGCTGTCGCAATTAATCAAAATTTCAATTAATCGAGATTCACACCTCTCGATTCGGTTCATGATTCCGTATACTCAAATTTCGATTCGGTTAAATTTTTTAAATGGAGACGTCAGTTTTGTAATTTAACACTTGCTTGCATGCAATGTCAGGCAAAATTTTATGTGATCTAACTTCAGACATGATTTTGTCTTGTATATGAGCTTGTATTACGCGATTAAAACTGCATAATCAATTCAAATATGTTGTATAGGCCTACTGATGCATATCTATAGGCTGCTACTTTGGATCACTGAATCGAATCAAAAGAATCGAGAATCGAAAAAAATAATCAAGAATTGAATCGAATCGAATCGAAGAAAGGTCAAATCGTGACCGCCCTAAAATATAAATATATATATATATACAGATTATGTAAATATACAGCTATAATGTGCCGGGAAGTATGCTTCAAGCAGTTATATCACACGATGTGGCTCCGGCAATCGCGGGGGTGGTTTTTACGAGGTTTCTTCCCGGTTTTCCACCGTAATTAGGCCAGGAACATTGTTGAGTGGACAATCCGTCGTCATATAAGTAAAATACCCTTGAGTACGACGTTAAACCCCAATCAAACAAACAAACAATCAAGCAGTTATACTGTATGTCCTTAGCAGTAGAGGTATTTTTTTTCAAACAGAACAAATCACTTCACATTGTTTCATGGTTGTGTCATTGTGACTTTACTGATGGGGAAGACATTACCTTACCATCATACATGTGACATTTCCTTAATCAAAGGGCCTCACAGCCGTGGCTTACTGAGCGCTTACTAATCCTACTGCGACGTATCGTTCAGACTTCAGAGGATTGCGTCTGTCCCCCGACCCTTGGGTTCATCTATATGAGTGAGCCACATGCGGGTGGCTGGGAACTTCATGTTGCCCTGGTACTCTCACAGCTAAAGGGGAACAGGAAGCCGATCTGTCGTTGACCTGTATTAGTTCTGTCTGGTTTTTCTTTGCTGCCAGTGGTTTTTAAGGTGGTTTCCTTCACCCATGGGGCTGGTACCTTGTCATATAAGTGAAATAACCTTGAGTACGACGTTAAACCCCAAACAAACAAACAAACAAACAAACACAATATGGCTTTGATAAAGGGTGGGGGTTATGAGGTTTCCTCTCAGTTTTCCACTGAAGTCGGCAAAGAACCATGTGAAGTGGACAATCTGTCATTGTAGAAGTCAAATACACTTGAGTATGACATTAAAACCTAATCAAACAAACATATAATGAGATTGTAAAGGCCATGAGTTATTGCGAATTATTTAATCTTTCTCACTGAAAATATATTTACCTACTCGAATTCCCGAATTCAACTTACAGTAAAACTGTTTTCTTGGAAATGTAGTTACTTACACTATAAAAGTTACTTAAAGGATTGGTTAAAATAAAAACTGAAAATTAAGAAACTATAAAAAGAATAATTGATAGTTACAGAATAAAGATATATATTTATTTGTTTATTTTTCAAAATTTAAAACATGTACATTTATTGTACAAAATTATGAAATGACAACTGCTTTCGTTGGGAACTAATCAACTCTGCAACACAGCTACCTATAATATGTGAAGTGATTGAGCCCTGTAACAATAGTTTTCCAACTGCGAATAATAAAAAAATAAGAAAGAATGGAAAGAATTTGTCGTTGGGAAAAAAAAAAAAGCAATAATTACCGATAGACCGTTATGCCTATGACGGGGGTTGTTTTTACGAGGAGTCTTCCCAGTGTGAAGTGGACAATCCGTCGTCATATAAGTGAGAGTACGACGTTAAACGCCAATCAAACAAACAAAAATCCACGGATAACTTTGCTTTATATAGTTCACAAGAAGAACGAGATAGGGAAAAGAGCAAGATACTCATTTTGAGTGAACATTTCAGCTTTTTATGCCATTGTTTTCAGTGGCATGCACTAAAATATATAGAAATAGTTATCGATGCTACATATGTAGATGAACAAAAGGAACATACATTGTTGATATAACTAAGAATACCAGAATAATAATGCATTTTCTTGTACACTAGTAGAGCCCATGTGAGATTATCATATTTATGGTATTATGTTTGACAAGTTTATCTTAGGGGTCACTAATTCCTTGAGGCCACTAAGCCTATTATTATAGGTATGCTACATGTATGAGCAGTAGAAAATAACCACAAACCTAGACAATAAAATCATATCACTTATTAGGAATAAGCTTTACCACTTTTGTCCCTGCTGATCCATTGGATGAAAAGAACGTCCCATTCATTCACAAAATATAGGCCTGTTGGATAATTGGGTTAAGTGGCATTGGCATATTCTTGGTCTGCAGCACGGTGTCAGACTAAGGTATTTTAATCATGTAGTTTATCAAGCCTTATATAACTTCTCCCTCTTAGTTCTGCTCTCTAAAAACATGAGGGGACAGAGTCCGTCAGACACCCAACCCACCCAAAACCTTAGAAATTGATTGTATGCAAAGGCATTTCAGTAAGCTTATAGTTAAAGCAATGGTTCCCCACTTAAATATGTCGTGCTCACTCCATTACAATAATAATCGTTTTTAATACATCCAATCTAGTCTTCACTAAGACTGACCAGTAGTTTCCAACATTTTCTTGGTTGTAAAAAAATTTAGTGGTCGCAATGCTAAAATCATAAGTAATAGATGTTATAGATGTTTAAAGTCACTGACCTAGCTAAGAGACCAACAACAGTACATGTGAAAATGACTGGTTACTTTTTCTTTGTACTCCTCTCTGACCTGCAGATAACTGCTGTTTTTGATCTAAGATTGACAATACTGGTACTTGTTTGAAATCGACACTGAAATTGACAAAGTTTTTCTTTTCAGTTGTAATATACCACTCCTCTAAAGCCCCATCTAAAAGTGATGTGAAACAGATCTCTAATCGTTCCTACTGACCTATTTGTACAGTAGAGCCGGTTCTAGGTCTAATTTTACCTCTGAAAAATGCAGGAATAGATTGGACAACTGTTACTGGCCTCTCTTCACTCAGTGCCATGCTCACAAACTTCCGAAACATTAATATGTTAAAGTTTTTTTTTACACTTCCCAAATTCTCAAGCTATCATCGTTTCATTCTGTAAACACATGTTGTAATGCATTACCGGTATATATGAGCTACCAATAATGTATTCAATTCACAACATACTTTTATCAGATCCATATATAATACTTCATCTAGTGCACTACTACTGCACTTCATGTCACATATATATGGATGTCTCCTTCTGAGTTTAATAGTTATAGTGCTTGGCCTGCTAGCCAAGGACCCAAACGATTCACAAGGGCTTAGACAGACACCGGTGAGCAGTTACTTCATTTGGTCAATTTTTGTTGAAATCCACGGCTGTCCTATAAGTGAAATATCCTTAAGCACTGCGTTAAACACCAATCAATCAATCAATGGTATTGTCCGCAATATGTCGTTATATGTACATGCTTAAAAATAAAAAAATAAAAAATGCAATGGAATATTATTAATTGTATTTGACCAAAATCAATATTCACACTTTGATTGAAAAATTCTCAGGCTTGTGAAAATGTTTAATGACCTGCTAATCCTCACATGTGCTCTTTGTCTTTATGCTCAGACAGCCTTTAGATAATGCTTTTTATTTAAGCTCAGGGCTTGTCTAATGTGCAAGTGGATAGTGTGACCTGAGCAGGCCAGATACAGGTGTGTGTATTGAAAACTTTGAGTTTGCTGGGGACACCAGTCGTCTGCAGTGTAACCAGACTGCTACCTGGGGATGACCTTCAAAAATAGGTACAAAGTGGACTAGGCCAGCTTTACCTATGTTACATCTAAATAGGTCAAATTACCGCTTAGCTGAGAAACCTGTACATGTAGTACCCGGTATGTGAAAAAAGAGGACATTATGTGTAGGACCCTGTCAGTTCAACTCTCACACGCCATTCAGTTCTTTCTGTTCAGACCAGTTGATTTTCAGTTACACCCAATGTTATGATTTAATGTGATTAGCATAGTTAGTCTACTTCTGAATTCTGCTGCAGCCTGCAGGTTATTAAAATGAAGAGAGATAAATATTATATGCCTATTAGTTTCTGACATCAGCTATATGTACGCTTCATGTACTTAACCACACTTTGTATTGCATTGGGTTAATAAGCATACAATTTGAATATATTTTCCTTTTGTTAGGGACTGTTAGGTATATAAGTGAGTCACACGATGTGGCTCAGGCAATCCCCAGGGGTGGTTTTTACAAGGTTTCCTCCCAGTTTTCCACTGTAAATAGGCAGGGAGCAGTGTGCAGTGGACAATCCGTCGTCATATAAGTGGAATACCCTTGAGTATGATGTTAAACCCCAATCAATCAATCGATTAATCATCCCTTTCTTATGTGTGATTATTTGCCTGTCTTGATCCCCTTGAACTCTTGATAGTATTGCAGTAGCTCACTACACTATTGTTTTGACACTATACTGTAGTTATTTTTACTGACAAATTTTTTAATTTAACAAAAAAGTGGCTTTTTGTTTAGTGTATCTTACTACTTAGTCACTCCTGATTCATGGCTTACAGGGTCAAGTCCCACAGGCAACCTTTTCTATAGATGGAATTCATCTTGTGACTCCAGAAAGTGTATTTTTACGAGGTTTCCTTTCGAAAAATCGAGAGGGAGTTGTCCACAGTCCAAATGGACACCATAAAGTGGATAATTTCCTCATTTGGCCAACCTGTTTTAAGAAACTTTAACATGCAGAAGATAGGGAAAAATTGGATACCCTGGTAGTTATTTGAAAAGTGAAGCAAAATGACCATCTTGGACACCATACTTTTGATTTCTGGCTAAGTCCCTGTCATATACGAGAACTACATGTACCCTTGAGTAGTAAATGCCAATAAACAAACAACGCAACCTGTAAACATTATATCCATGAATAACTACTGCCAAAGAAACAAACTCACAGTCGACATATTTTTACACATCATTATTATTGAATCTGAATGCACATTGGACTATTTTACTTTCATTATTCGTTACCTGAATATTGTATGAGTTCTCATTGAAGTTTGATAGTCTGTCACACCTACAGTGTATTTTATTCAGTCTGATGTCAGCCAGGCATGTACATGTACATGTATATATGTAAGCCAAGGGATCTGTAGTTACCAACTACTCTTTGTATGGATACTTGGAGGCGAGTCAAGTGACCATCCTAGTTTTAGCCAATATGACTTCATCTTATGATGAATTCCCTAAATTTAGATAAACCAGGACTAGACAGGAAGATTCTTACATGATACATGCTTTATTTTACTGGTGACAGTGTCTGTTTAGTGTATAATACTAATAGGTTCGTGACCACCCATCAGAATGGACACCCTGAAGTGAACAATTGCCTCATTTTGGACACCCTGTTTTAAGACACTTTAACATGCAGGAGATAGGAAAACTGTCAAAATTGGACACCCAGTTATTTGAAAAGTGAAGGAAAATGACCATTTTGGACACCCTACTTCTGATTTCTGGCTAAGCCCCTGACCTCAATTCATTGATATATTTTATTTACTTGGGATATGGGATATTATAAAGGCAACAGTTTGTCAGAAATTATCAGAATAGCCGGTCCAAGACTGGAAATTTAGTAATAATAAACAAATTGTAGATATTCAGTGTTACATGTAATACAGAAAGTAAAGTTGGTATAATGCTAGTTTTTTTGGTTGAGTGATGAGAAGCGGATAAAGAAATGGTTGTAGACCTAGCATTTCTTCTAAACTGTTACTATTTTTACTAGACTGCACCTGTGCACTTATTAAGCTTTACCTCCCAACCTTTACATTGAGCTCTGTTTAATAGGTGTCCAACTGATGAGGCATAATGTAGACTCAACCAACGAGCTCACATGTTTACTCGTCTGCCAGTTTGACTCTCGTAGAAACTACGTTACATTTCAGTAAGAAATGTATGTCATATCCTCCATCCCCTCTTCACGCTTAGAAATCTACATGTTATGATGGAATGTTGCATCAGATTTGCCCTGAAATTAGTATATTTGTCCACAGGGGCTTATCCAGAAGTCAAAAGTATGGTGTCCCAAATGGTCATTTTGTTTAATTTTTTAAGTAACTGGGTGTCCAATTTTTACAGTTTGCCTATCTCCTGCATGTTAATGTTTCTTAAAACAGGGTGTCCAAATGAGGCAATTGTTGAATTCAGGGTGTCCAAAGGACAGGACCCCTCTGGCTAAAGCCATTGCCTCAGATTTGCTCTGACATTAGTACATGTATGTCCACATTATAAAGATGCCGCTTATAATATAGTGTGTAATAATTAATATATTTATAACACCATACATTATATACACATGGATATGTATGTGTGCTGTTTTGCATAAAAGAGTGTCGAACTACAGTACAAACATACATTTATAAACTTATATAATAATAGTAATGCATTTCTTCAAAGCTGCATAGCACTTGAGTAGCTGTTCGCAGTATAGCTGGGAACACTAATGCGTAGGCGGCTAATGTTTGAAAATCAAGTAGATCTACTTGGTTGACATCAGTATGCTCTCATACATGTACCTAAGGGGCAACCCGAAGCGCCTCTGGTTGTGATGTCTTTGTATTGTGCCCTTCACCTATCAGGCTGGCAAACAGTTCTATGAGTGAAATAACCTTAAGTATGGCATAAAAACCCCATTCATATTATCAAACACAATTAACTTGACAATCAGGCCAAGCCTTCATATTGAAGGAAATGTCTTTGAGCACGGCATGAAACAGAGCGAAAATTTTCTGGGAATTCCATCTACATGTTACATCAGTGGACCCAGCTGTTCCTATGTCTTTTCAATTTTATTTAATAGCTGCACACTGTGCTCCCAACAGATTTGTCAAATGTCTTGTAGCGAATCACTTATTTTACAAATAATCATAATGAATAAAAATAGTCTTAATCATCACCAGAGAAGTAGATACGGTAATAGTTGCTTCTCGATTATCTGTCATCATCATGTAAAGGATGATTCTATATTTCTACACCAGTTACATGCTCAACACTCTCAGTTGAAATCACCCTCTGGCTATTGGCAGTTTGTTTGAAGAGTGGCAAAGCTGTCTTTTCTTAGCACTGGAGGAAAAATAACTTTGCAACATTATGGAAAAGCTTCACGTCTCAGTTGTGCTAGTGTCAATTATTATTGAAATACACCGCCATCATATAAGTGAAGTACACTTATTAAAGCACGGCGTAAAACACCAATCAATCAGTTAAAATCTGGTATGAGGTCAGGTCGCTTGAGACTACTCTAGACTTGGTGATGGTGGTTTCTTCTTGTTTATTTAACTATATTCAGTAGGAAAAAGTAGGCAATGCACAATCACTCATCATACAACCACAAGTGAAATACTTATATGACCTTAAGCACCAATCAAACAACCCATATCTCGGTTAAATCACAAAACGGAAACGTTGATAAGAAATTTTCATCTACTTCAAAATGCACTCAATAACCTGAAGAAAGTCTGTTGTTTCTGATTACATGTACATGACTGTATGTTAACATTTAACATACGTCATCCTTATAGTTACATGTACATCATGTAGTACATGTAACTATAGAGAAGGCGTATGTTCAATGTAAACATAGATAAACTGCATCAAGCGTCAAATTGGCATGGTTGTAATTTAGGTGGATTACATAGTGTACAGTGTCAATGAAAATCAGTTGAAAATATATGTAATAAACTAATTAATTCAATTTGATTCATAATACTTCCACTGTAATTATAATCTGATATTCTGGAGGCTTATCTGAAAGGTACTACACCACAATTTATACATTTCCCTTGTTACAGCTTTGTGGCTTAGGATAGTATATTTCAAGCTTAGTTATACAGTATTCCTTTAGCGCTGGATGAACATTATTTTCCAACGGAACAAAACACTTCAGATTTTATTACTGTGTTAGTGTGGCTATACGCCTGGAGTATATTGTTGTCATAAAAGTGAAATACAATTATACTTCGAGCATGACCTCACACCACTCTACATGTATCTATCAATCCATCAATAAATCAATAAATCCTGGAATTTTGAGTAAACTGGAAGGCTGACTATTGGCCAACATTGCCAGTGTCCAACACCCATTTGCTGGTAAACATGTACCAAATCACAAAAGGGAAATAATCTAAATACTATGGACATTCAATGCAACAATCAGGAATCAAATAACCAGGCAAATCAACAAACTTTACTGGTTGATATACTTGTCAAATAATGTCTTCTGATTATATATACATGTAGAACCATCTTCCCGAGGCAAGGTGGAAAAGAATATCGTTGCATTAAGCAGCTTATCCTTTCTTAACTTGCCTCCATACATGTACCTGGTTTAACTTGAGTTAACTAAAGTCTACAGTAGCTACTTTCGGATGACTTCTCTTTTCCCCATCCAATCAGATTGGGGCTTTCTTAGAATAAAAAGGAGGCGGTCTGCTAAACACAGGATGACCAGTAGGCTATACATGTACTATACTCGCATGATCTTAGTCCCATTAACGAGTCCTGCTATCATCACAGACACGTTGATTGACATTGTCCCACACTTGTTTCCTGTAGACTTAAATGTGTAAACGACTTTCTGATTGGCTGCTTGGTTCTACAATAGTCCAACCAAATTTTAGCCCTGTTTTTGCCTCAAATTGCAGCAAGGGTAGTAATGTGGCAGTCTCATCTTGCAATAGGAAGATGATATAGAACATGGCACTGGTGTTATTTTAGATGCCAGGTGCTCCCTTTGTCTTGTGCTATATAAAGTACATCGGATATGTGGCATAAAGACATAGTGTCGTGCATTGTAGTGTGTTTAGACCAACAGGTAAACATCTATTCAGGCCTTATTTTTTCAAAATTTTGCGTAACCGATCTACCGTTCGCGTGAATTTTAACCCACGTAACCTATCGTTCGGTTACGTGAAAATAATTTGCGCGAACGATCGTTCTCGTATATATGTTATGTTATATAACTATAGGCCTACAGTGTAATTGCCCTGTAATGTGCCATGATATACCGCGTAAACAGTTAGAACTGACACTAATACTTGGTCACCTACTTGAATAAAATGTCATTCACAAATAAAGTCTTTAT
>JARDVA010462699.1:0-15618 GCA_030265315.1 Mopalia swanii | reverse complement strand
TGGACAATTCAAACTGTGACCTTTCGTGAACCCCAGTGAGATTGACCTAATGGGACAGGGTTTGTAGAGTGATTGCCCTAGATCTCAATATAGCGACAAACAAAACACGGTGAGTGTTTTTGAGATCTGATTTTAATTAGATTGAGTAGGAGGGTGTCTATCATTAGATTTGTGTATGAAACCCTAACTTTTCTTGACATACCTTCATTATTTAGTGACGCCTGACTCCGAATGGCTTGTAGTTCACATCCTAAAGTATTCTCTTTTTACTAGTCTTCTCCTGCCTTCAGACCTGTGCCTTTTGTCTCTCTATATCCTCCAGCTCTCTCACTGAGTCGTGTTCCGTTGTCCGCGATCTCTTCCTCCGAGTTTCTTCCCAGGGAATTCAATACTGCGTAGTTTTTTGCCAATTCACTACGGCTCGATTTAAGCGTAACATTATAACGTGTACACCCTGCATATATGGGCCTATAGTGACATCCCCAACTGCTCATCCTCAAGCTCACAAGAAGAAAAACAGATTGATCTTTAACAATAGGTTTAAATTATCCAAGCCCAGCGTTACGCAATGAGTAAACTTGCAAAGTCGAAGCTAAAGGCTTCACATATAACATATTGTAATATAGGCCTACCAGTGGTCTATTACTAAATATTGTCATAAATTATATTATTTACAAAATCACATATAAACATGAGTAGTGATGCTTTTTGCATTGCTTTAGTTAACAAGTGTCCTGGATTTTGTTCTGAAGTCTCCTATGAATTTTACGGGTGATCATTTGTGATAATAAAATCTTCTCTGACTTACCTGTGCCTCAATTCTGTGTGGGCCATGACATCATCATATGTTTACACAATGCATCATCACGACATATCCCTAATTGTCCGTTTAGCTAAGTATGTGTCATCTGTATGACAATATGTCTATGTATAATGCAAATTCTTTTAGTGGGAAGCACAACAAAATGCATGATCAATGCTCCCATGGAAGTAAAGCTTAATAAAATTTTTTAAAATTTTTAAAAAATTCATCACATTTTTACTTTCCTCAAAATCGACCATGGGCCGATCAGGAACTAAAGTACGGCATTTAACAACAAAACCAGAACAAATATATTGTATACAGTGTCATGGCATTGTGTAAACATATGATGCTGTCACGGCCATTACATTGTTTGTTTAGGGCAGACTCATTGATATTCTATTGTGCATTTTTACAACAAAGCGACCAAACCATACACTTGAACGAATGTACTTTGTTTGCTGTACTCCACTAATGTTTAAACATACTTAAAAGTGATCAAAGTGTAAGGAAACACAATCAACTGTAAAGTGCTTTCCCAATGTTTATGTGCGGTGTAAACTACACTGTAGCTACACAAATAATGTAAATAAACGTAAAATATCAAAACGTAATATTATGTAAATATAAACGTGAATCGTCTTGTTCAAAGCATATTTATATCAATAGCATTTAACATTGAAACATAGTGCCAGAAAAATGTGTTTATAACCATGCTGCAGAGAATTGCGACGCCAACTCGTTGGCTCTACATACTATATAGATATGTCACTCTACCTGCCAACTATAGTTGCGCTTTTATGCCCACAGCGGATTTTCCAACAAGCCTCGTCCACGGCAAAAGATGTCCACTTCAAACGTGGATGGATGAAGTTAGGAAAAAGTTAGCATGACCATAAGCATAACTAATATCATTAATAACCGTAGTTTTTTCACTTATACTAAGTAACACATTCTGGTGCCATCGTATTGAATTAATGACTCTAGCTACTTTCCAAGAGGCTGGAACACAGCCGGTGCAAACGACAAGTTAAAGATGTGAAGAAAGCGTTGAGAAGTAAGAGGAGGCTATAATAAGATCGGACGTCAAAATACTCTCGATGTCTTGTGAAGGGAAATAAAAATTGCTACCACTCAGTTCACCATTTTCAACAGGAATAGTTATAAACTGAAACGATTAAACCTCACATTAACCACGGGAATCGTAAAAGGGTTTAGAGGCTGCTGGTTTAGTCTTATCAGATTAAGACCCAACGGCATCGAAGTACAGTTTAGTAGTTTGGCTTCTTCGTAAAAGTTGGTTTATACGTGGCTTTTAAATCGCGGTTGCTTCTATTAAAATGAGCAAATCATATTTTTCACGCTTTCTAACTTAATACGACCAATTTAATAAAAGGTTTATTTGAAATACACGAGCGATAACATTGTTCTGTGATTCTTGTCAGACATGGTTCCATGACGGATGTGAACGATTGACCACATCAATGCTCTAGGTAATATGGAAGCCAATTTTATATGTACTAGCTGTACCCATTTAGCTGGCGCATCTAAAGCAGGATATGAAACCCTCCGATCTGCTGTTCAGATGGAGTCCATTCCTCTGCGAAAAGTCCGCGAAATATATGGAGCCGATCTTACGTCGAGAGAGATCCATCTCGTATCGCCGGATTACCAAGAGGTCTGCTAAGCATGTGTAGTAGATGAAAGGTGTTCCTCTGCATGGACTATGAAGCGGCTGCTTCTGTTTTGCGACGAGATGCGGTCCCCTCGTGCCACTCTCACAACGGACTTATCGATAGGTCTTTCAAAATTCTCAACACCACTTTCAAACCAAGAGTAGACAGCTCCTTATCACCCGTGAACATCATGTGGACCAATGTTACGCCAACGAAACCAAAAACCTGGACACCAAACCACTTTATGCCCTTATTGGCGTCTAGTTATGTTCCCGAAGCAATTCATATATTGTCAAGTGACAGTTCACATGAAATTCCTTTCAAAGATGTGGTACGTATTTTTCATTTGCTTTCTTGTTTTAATGCGTAAGTTATTATTTCCATTTTAAAAAATGATTCAATTTTAAAAAAAACTCGTGTCTTCATTCCTTTTGCAGCCAAAGAACCCATATGACAACATTCCAGACTTATCGATGTCCCCTATTTACGACGCCAACGACCCTGCATTTACGTACGATCGACAGGAAGTCTCGGATTCCGCTGAATCGATAGAAGTACGCATATAAATTGTCATGGAAATTACAAATATCAAATACAATACTTTATATATAAATCAAAATGTTATAAATCTATAAAATCGTATTTTGTTCTTTTTCAGTGTGTGCCCAGGTCTTCCACACCTGAAAATCGTAAGAGAGCATTGGAATCAAGCTTGTCTGATCAACATGAGGAATCTGCATCTACAGAGGTATGTATATAGTTGGCATTTATCATGCAAAGAATTCTTAACGAATATCCACTGTAATTCTTAATTTAAATATTATTTTGAAATAATAATATCGTGTTTTTTTTAATCCAGAGTTTATCCATACTCGGAAACCCTCTTTCAAACTTGAAGCTCATGAGAATCACCCAGTTGTTTGGTGTCACTTGAAACCAACATATCCAATTGCGAGAGATTGTACCATTGGGTTCAAAAAGTAAAGTCATTTTTGTGGTAAAAAACGACATTAACTTGAAAAGAACAAGATGGGACAAAGGAGCGATTGTGTGGACGATTGTGAGTGTGGGACAGTCCGAGAGGGAACACCGTAAACAGCTATGCCACTTTAGATAGTGCCGGTTTACCCAAAATTATATATCTAAAGAAAGAGTTGTTCTGCTTTGAGAAGATAGTGAGAGGCAAAACATATTGAGTACCTCTTTCTCCCCAGCCCAGTGACATTATTGAAATACAGATATTATGCAACGTTGAAAAGGGATGAACAATAAAAAAAAGGGTGACAACAATCTCTGGTATGGATTTTCCTCCTGTTGCTATTATAGAGTATTGCGGAACCCGTTCGTCCGAGACATTTCATAGGAATGCAAAACGCCAAAAGACAACATATGTAAGGACTGACCCAAAGGTGTTGAGGAATATTGAAAAGCAGATAGACGAGAAGCCCCCTCGAAAAATATATCAGGATATGGCAGAGGAAAATTCGTTTGAGGCCCCTAGGGACTTCAAGCAAGTCAGAAGTCAGAAATGTATCGCCAGCAGAAACAAAGTCGTCAACAATACATAAACAACGTGGCAGATGAGGTGTTGGCTCTGATAGGAATGTTGCAGGAAAAAACAGATTGTCCATAACAAAGGTAAAGCTCCATTATATATTCAGGCTTTCAGTAAGAAGATA
This sequence comes from Mopalia swanii, assembly GCA_030265315.1. NCBI lineage: Eukaryota > Metazoa > Mollusca > Polyplacophora > Chitonida > Mopaliidae > Mopalia > Mopalia swanii. The sequence goes on along the minus strand of JARDVA010462699.1, from coordinate 11,461 downwards.
TGAAGTATCTGTCATTGTGTGTTAGGAGTGGATAGGACTTTTTATCTTGGTGCGTGTTTTGTTACAAACAACTGTGTACAAAAACTCTTCTGTCACTCATAAAGAAACAGATGACACTCCATTGTTTTGGGACCTATTTATTTACACTGGGATGGTGAGTTTGAAACTTACCATTATTTTTTTTTCACACTTACAATGTAAATTATTTGACTGTGTCCATCTTCAGTAAACATATTTGTAATATGTGGTGCACTTGTGTCAGAATCTGTAAATTCCCACAAAACTGTTGAGAGATTACAGATTTGGCGAGTACGTACTGCAAAACCTATAGTTTACTATAGATTTCGAGTCTATGGATTACTTTATATTTTACCATAGATTTTGTAACTACAGATAACCATAGTTTACCATAGATTTCGAGTATATGGATTACCATAGCTTACAATAGTAAACGATGGGTTTCGCGTTTATAAATTACCACAAAAATAGTTTTACTATAGTAATCTACAGATTTTTACTATTTAATTCCGCAATTCCATAGATTACTATAGTTTTTATGGTACTTTTTCATAAGGGAATGTGGGCTGGTGGACTGTTTTAGTCTGATTGCATGGGTTGGGTTTATGAACAAAAGTTCTCTTACACCGTGTTTTGACTGAGACTTTACAGCTGACCGTCGGGCGGCGCTCGCGTTGCACACGCTAATTCTACGTAGCTAAAAGCTGTAAGCGGGCTTTAGATCAACTGATATTTCTAATTACACGATGATGTATCTATAATAACAAGTGGCGTGTCTTTGAACTAAATGTGTCGCCGATTGGAATTGTGAGTTATCGGACAATGTTATGAATCTTTTTGCATTTTATCTTGAGTGATGGGAACATTTATGTAACGGAATATATGCCCAAAGAGATAACGGTATGTCAACGGTAAACAAACTTACGTAATTGCTGTAAATACGAGTACAATTAAGTTGCTTTGATAAGATATGGTTCGATCGTTCTGACAAGTAAACTATAATTATTTCTTGGGTTGTTTATGCAAATATTCAACATATTTCGCTATATCTGTATTGCTTTAGAAGATACTAGTATTGCACGTTTGGCTGTAGGCCACCAGTGAGGCGTAATGTACATGCCACCCATTTAACTGCAGGTTGGTAGAACGCATATACACATTTTTAATATGCTTAAATAAGCAGTTTTTAGACTAAAAAAACAAGACAAAAAATACTTTACTACACTATTTCAATTAGGATTGAAATCTATTGTGCTTTGAATAAAGACTCCAATTAAGTTCGGAATACATAGTTTATCAAGGATGCCAGCTTTTCGTATCAATTAGCTATGTTCAGAGCTAATTATTTTAATTGCATTATTTTCTGTGTAATGCGTTATTAATGGGTGTAGAGTTTTGCAGAACTCCACTATAATACGCAGCAACGTTAAATACTTGTGATATTGGAACCATTTGGATCTGTAATAACGACAAAGCTATCTAGTGTTATAGATAATGTTCAGTTTAAGTGTTATTGTTCAGGTGATTTGTACAAGAATCATTGTAATTTGCACGCGATCTAAATGCCCAAGTGGGAATTTTGTTCATTACTCATTGCATTTTGTTTCTTTTGTTGACAGGGCAACATCAGTAACTGCCCCCTATGTACATCTAAAGCGTGATTAGTGAATGAGCCTTAGTTTGACATTTGGTTAATACAATTTGATTTAAAATTAAACCAAGAACCCCAATAGTTCATTATTCCTCGGGTCACACTGGTTCAGGCAAAGCAGTCTTTCTGAACAACCGGATAGAAAGGTTTTAAGTTATCAACTCAAGTGTCATTTGTTGCTATACAAGAAGCTTTGCATGTTTACAGCTTCAGGGGGGTTCATGCCAAAACCATTCATAGTTTTTGTTTTGGTTTATATGACGGGCGTTATACTAATGAGCATTTGCTAAACTACAAAACTGACCACTAGCTACACTGATAGGAAAGTAAAACTGAATGCTCTGCACGGGGTTTACATTGGCGAGGTTTCTATTCTTAGACAAGTTATATTCGAACAGGTACGTACGTTGCTTTGATCTGTTTTCTTTTTCAATACAGTTAGTCAGAAACAACATTGTGCTCCCCACTTTTCCTATGCAGATACGACGGCCGTATCACACAGAACCTAAATGACATCAGCCTCACAAAGACGTGCGTTCTCATAACCGGATGTAAAAATGTTCAAAACCGAGTCTTACAGTAGATAGCTCTTTTCGAAACCTTGTAATGTAGAGAAAACGCTACATTGAGCCACCACTAGAGACGGGGCCATTCTCAGTTGTGCCTGTCAGCTTTCACATTGATTGTTAGGGGCAATCAGATAAACGAGACAGCTGAGCATTATTTACTACACTGTCCCCTGTATAACGCAAAGAGACAGCGTGTATTCGATGACAGTTCTGCGTCTGCCTTCAGAAATAATGTTATCCTAACATTATTAATGCATGTAAAGTGTTTCAATATTTACAAATCAGCTAAATAAATCATATTTCATGAAGTACTATAATAGTAAATAAGGCGTTATTGCGTTTTATTTATTATTTAACATGGTATTCATTTCGAATCCCCAAAACAGTCCATCATCCCTAATTGTCCGTTTAGCTAAGTGTGTGTCATCTGTGGGTCAATATGTCTATGTACTTAATAAACGTGTGTACACGTATAATGCAAATTCGTTTCGTGGAAAGCACTTCAAAATGTATGATCAATGCTCCCATGGAAATAAAGCTGAATAAAAAATGTTAAAGTTTTAAATTAACATTTTTTTTATCACATTTTTACTTTCCTCAAAATCAACAAAAGGCCGATCGGGAGCTAAAGTACGGCATTAAACAACAAAACCAGAACAAATTTATATTGTATACACCGTCATGGCATGGTGTAAACATATGATGCTGTCACGGCCATTACAGTGTGTGTTTAGGGCAGATTCATTGATATTTTATTGTGCGTTTTAACAACAAAGCGACCAAACCATAAAATTGAACGAATGTACTTTGTTTGCTGTTCTCCGCTAATGTATAAACATACTATATTTTTATCAGCCAAAGTGATCAAAGTGTAAGGAAACAAAATCAATTGTATGGGGCTTTCCTAATGTTCTGTGTAAGCGACACTGTGGCTTCACAAATAATGCTATAAACGTGAAATATCAAAACGTAATACTATGTAAATATATAATCATGAATCGTCTTGTTCAAAGCATATTTTTTATCAATGACATTTTATATTGAAGCAGTGGCCCCAGAAATAGGCGTTTATAACCATGCCGCAGAGAATTGCGACAACTGCTGAGGATGTCCACTTCAGACTAGGATGGACAATTTTGGAAAAAGTAGCATGGCCATAAGCGATGATATCATTAATAATCGTAGGTTTATTCACTTATACTAGGAAGCACATTCTGGTGTCATCGTGCTTAAATAATGGAGTGATTCTGGCTACTTTCCAAGAGGCTGGAACACAGCCGGTGCAAACGATAAGTTAAAGATGTGAAGAAAGCGCTGAGAAGTAAAAGAGGAGGCTACAATAAGATCGGACGTCAAAATACTCTCGATGTCTTGTGAAGGGAACTTAAAATTGCTACCACTCAGTTCACCATTTTCAACAGAAATAGTTATAAACTGAAACGATTAAACCTCAGATTGACCAAGAGAATCTTAAAAGGGTTTAGAAGCTGCTGGTTTACTCTTATACTCTTATGAGGCTAAGACCCAATGGCATCGAAGTACAGTTTGGTAGTTTGGCTTCTTCGTAAAAGTTGGTTGATACGTGGCTTTTATATCGCGTTTGCTTCTATTAAAATTATGAGCAAAGCATATTTTTCACGCTTTGTAAATTAATGTGATCAATTTAATATAAGGTTTATTTTAAATACATTGCTTTTAAACGATAGTAAGTTTAGTTCAAACTTGTCCTTGTGCAATTATATTTGCAATTGTCAGCTGAATGTGATCTCTGAGAGGTTATGATATAAAATACCCTTCTATTGAATTTAACATCTATAGAGATGCACAAATTTGCTTATAGGAATCTCGGGGGTTTTATTGGGTAACTGAGATAAGTTAAATAAGCTTCAACAGATCCAGACCAAAACACCAGCAATCTTGTATGTACATGTACGCCGGTGCATATTGTTGCGGAACTGATACCGGGAGAAACTACTATTTACTGTTACTATTATTAAGTTAATACATCCGCACAGGATCTTCGAAGTTTTCGTGTCGCTTTCTTCAACCTGCGCAGCCTTCCGAAATACTGACCAAACACTGAAAGTATTCTATTTTAGCGTGGAACTTCACCAATGTTGTACAATTGTTATTCTCTTAAGATGGAATTATTACCCTGGAGACGCCCGCTACTGTGTCAGTCTGACCGTAATTTGTCAGCTGTCTTGGAAATAATCTAGTGCTATAAGTCATTAATACAGAAAAGGAATAAAACTAAACCCAGTCTGATTTCCATTCTCAACAAATAACAGAGAGAACTTTATTTCAAGAAGAATAGTTTAAAACCGTTGTGAAATGAGATTATGTATATATATATATGTAAGTATTCACTGTTTGTAGGGCAACAAGTACTGGGACTTTTGAAGGGTTGCTCGCGCATCAAGTACTGGAACTCTTTCACTGTTTTTCGCGCAACATTAGCACTGGAACGTTGCACCTGTTTTTTTGCGCAACAAGTATTGGAACTTTAAAAGGCTGACCAAGCTCATAGTGACATTCCACAGTTATATGGTATGTGAAAATGATTGTTTAGGTACACTTTTAATGCATTATTAACCTATGTTAATATATCGTTAAACCCCAATCAATCAAAAATGTTAATAGATCATCTGGAACGTTTTCAGGATTTTCCCACCCATTAATACTGTTACCTCATGAATATTCACCAGGTACCGAACGGGGTACTTTGTGCGCTCATTGACTGAAACCATAAACCACGTCCCATGGCTAATGAATATTAACGAGCTGGTCAAGTAAAACAAAATGGCTACATTTGGTTAAATGGTTAATAGGCGAAACAACAACAGAGGCAAGTCTGTTCAAACTGGACAATTAAATATTACCAGAGAAAAATTCTGCAGTCAAGGATAAGTACTAATCCTTATAAAATCAGCAATCTACCTGTTAAAGTCTCAAAAGAATTAATTTGTTTAATTAATGTTAGCATATTAAGCTAATATCTCCGTATCTTAACATTGCGGGAATTTGTCTGAAAGTGGTTGATTAGAATCTCGAGCGATATTTAATAAAATATGTTGTCGTATGCGTTCAAACTCGACCAGTACTTAATCAAGTATGTCACAGAAAAGGTCGTACAATGTTATCATTATACAATCGAATATAAACAATGCAACTTACTTTTACAGTACACAGGGGTCTATGAAAATTCACTAGTTTGAAGAAAAATATGAGAGTCGCAAAAATTCAAGAGTTTGTCCTATTGTCATAAAAAATTTCTCTAATGTAATGCATGCAATGTATCTATTAGAGTGGCGCCCCTTGACCGATGTAACTCCAACTGTCTCTCGCCAGGGGCAGTCTGAGCTCTATACCCGCGGCCGTTAGTCTGTTAATAAACCAGTGAAGTTAATCAAACCATAGTTAGTGTTTATTGTGTAAGACATCAAAATTTCATTCATTTAAAACTGTGAAGTTAAAAGTTTGTCTTTCACTTTGTTTGGCTAAATGCAGTGTCAAGTTGTTTATACCAAAGTACATGTATATTTAGTAATGACGATTTCGCCACAATATGAAAGGTTATTATTCTCCCTGGCAAGCGAAGCTGACTACTGCCATGCACACAGATACGATAGAAAAGAGAATACGAGCCAAGATATTCTTATAGACGTGCACCGATTCATTGATTGTCCAATTGTAGACGAGGACTTGACCATATCTTCATATATTGGAATAAAACTTGCTCTGCAATACAGGATATAACTGCCAATGCGACGAAGCCGAGGAACATCAGAAAAACTCCAAACAAACTGTCCACGTTGAGCACGGAAATGTTGTGTTCTTTATTTGATGCTTTCTTGCAGTAAAACGGTCGATTCAACCATTTCTTACTTAGCATTTCAATAATGCCGGCTTCCATCATTTTCTGAAGACTGAAGAAAAGAACAACAATGACTTGGGTCTACTAAGATCAAAACGGTTACATTGAGTTTCACAACGTGAAAGAGTTGTTGCCCTCGAATCATATCTGTTTAAGAGGGACCCCTTTTCTATGGAAGGTTGAAATACGCTGTTTGCGCAGGTCAAGTTTCAGATGTGCAGGTGGAGTTCCAGATGGGTTGTTCGTTTTTATACTTCAAGTAAGGGTAACGGAAGATCGGTTTTGTTTACCAACATACGAGTTATACTAAATGTAAATTTTGAGCACCTGGAGTGAAAATGTAATTAAAAGAGACGAAAGACCGATGGAATGACTGTGTATTAACAGAATAGCACATACGTACACACTAAACGTACACCGGTCATGTAATAGGTATGTTAATTGTTGAGGATTAGCTTGGGCTAATCTTGTTTTGTCATCTCCTACCAATCGTATTTTTGCGAGAGTTTCTATAGTGGACGAGACAAGGACAACCCACGTAAGCCATGCCAGGCCATAGCGCATTAATTGCCGCCAATATTTGGGACGACAGTTTGTCACGGATCAGCTAATGAAAGAAATTGAAAACTTTCATTAGCCCAGATGTATCTTAGAGATGTTTCAACGTAGAAAGTAGAATCTATTGTATTTGAGAATGATGTCAAACATTTAATCCTTGACATACATCTTTTAATTTTTAAACAAAAATATTTCTGGGATCCAGAATTTTTCACAAAACCAAAAAAGAACAAAATAGTTGTTTTTTTTACTATTGGTAGATTTCGTGAATACCAGCGAAAGAAGGTGCTAAATTGTACAATAAAACTAGTGATGGTAGGATTTACCAAGCTGGTGTACAGCAAATCTTTTCAACGTTACAATTTACAGGACTATTTAGTGTTAATCAGTTCAGTAGAGATTCAACTGAATAAGAGCAGAGATATTCCTATTGTTTTGTTCATTGCCAAACAATCAACATAGTACTTAAAGCAGAATTACCTGTTGTCAATTGGTTTCTTTAAATGGGAATTCTTCTGAATTGGGAAAGCAAAGAATTGATGTTGAAATTTCTCTTTCGCTATTCGGAATTTCCCGCATGTTGACGAGACGATATATTGTAAAAAAGGCGTGTCTTGTATGTAACATGCTTTGTTACTCATCACTTTTTGTAACGTATCCTCTACAGTCGTTTCTGCCACCATTTGCCTGTAGATTTTCTGGTAGACAGGTTCGTTGGAGAACTATAAGGAAAACAACTATTAGTATATTTCATGTTACATTATTAAAAGCATGAATGAACTATTTTATTTTATTAGTTAGTATATTTTTTATTTTAGATAGCAACATTTCCGTTCAAAAATGACATTTTTAACATTGACAATAATACCAACCCAAGGATTGTAAATGACAACCATCCCCCTGCGACTATTCTACTAAAGGAAGTTCAATTTTTCAAGGTATGAGACTAAAGACTTGTGTAACAGTATAAATATAGGGACACTCGGTGGTATCTATATCCCAGATGTCCAACACAAACTGCTGACTTTAGTGACTTTACAGGTGGGCTCTAAGGATTACCAGGCTTAAGACATTATGGAAAGCATTTTCACAAAGTATGACAACTTAGTTAATTACATATACAGCTCTTCGGATTGTGCCCCCAGATGGACAACACGGTTAAAATTAATGGTCAGTGATGTGAACTATGAATTAAATAAACTTGCTGAGTGGTACAGCTGTGAATGAAACAAAAATTGCAAAGTGATACGGTTTATCTTTTGTGGACAATGAGGTTTCTTTCAAAACAAAATATGGCAAGATGAATCATGACTTTTTACTTGATGTTTTTATTTGAGCAGTAGAGGAACATTACTCCTGCTAAAGAACATTGATTCATATAAACAAATCTTAAAGCCAAAGTCGAGCAGATCAACAAATAAGCAAGCACTAAACAGTTGCTTCAAATCTGGAGAAAGAAATCAAAAAAGAGATGCATTGCTCGCACAAGTTCAGTGTACGATGCAATCTGTGTTCCCGTTCAGGACATAAGTCTAAATGTTCAGGTCATGTGCTATGTACGACTGCCGATCCATTCTTTCGTGGTAAATCTGTTTTAAGTGCGAACGTTGACATATCATAAGCTCTTACAATTCTTGATAGTAATTCCTGAAAATCACCTAGTGCTCATCATACACATGCACCAAGAGTTTAATCCAAAGAGTGGAGGCCGTGGCTTAGTGGATAGCCAGTGCGCTTTCGAATCCTACTTCGATGTATTGTTCACAGGATCGAGTCCATCTGTCGACTCTCGAATATGAGTCACACCATGTGGCGCCGGGTGGGTTTTACGAGGTTTCAGCTCGGTTTTCCAATGTAGTTAAGTTAGGAACAGTGTGAAGTGGACTATCCGTCGTCATATAAGCGAAATAGCCTTGGGTAAGGCTTCAAACCCCAAACAATAAGGCAAAGATAAATAACGGTGAGGTATCTTTACGTGTGGATGTGATCGAAAGTGTTCAGTTTATCAAAGAAGAAAAAGTAGAATATCTTTTCATCGATATGATCAATATTGCAACTGTATATAACTAGTATGTAAAGGCATCGCCTTCAAATATATTTCAATTTCAATCCAATCAACTGTGGAAATGTGTGAATTTAAATATTAATGATGCAATAAATTAAGGCTTACCAAAGAAGTGTCTTAGGATGGACCGTTTTAATATCAGGCACCTGGTACCATAAGACATCACAACCAATCCGCTTCGTATTACCCAAGAGCATTAAGAAGCACAACAAATCCAGAATTGCTATCAATACCAGAAATATTAGACTAATCAAATGTATGAACCACCGATCACATTACTCTGTCTTACTTAAATACGAAGGAAAACAGAGACAAAATCCTTTTTAACCCAGCCACGTGGAGGTAGGAGTTACCTCCTATGACTATCTTACTTGTGAGCGGTGTATCGCAGATAGGTCAGTAGCCCAACACGTTAACCACTAAGCCAGTGACCTAGCATAATTACACAACTTCGGATAACCAATGAAACGCACTGAAAAATGTTATGGTATGTAGTGGAGTTATTGCATCCATCGAGAAGGGTTTCCTCTGTTACAGAAAACACAAAAAAACAAAACATATATTAAAAAAAACCCTCCCTTAAATGCAACAATTTAGCAAAAAACCCCAAGACAAAAATCTATAGTTACATTAGTTATTGAGATTTTACCTGATACTGCAACATTACAGATAGGATACCATCTTTGTAGACTGCAGTATTTATTGCTGTAAAGGTATTAACTACTAACCCCAAATTATAAGTTACTAACTTCAAATAACATCCATGTGCTTGAACCACCGAGGACTATAACATCCAAATCTGTTCTTTCACTCAAATCTTTCAGACTGTCAATACTTTTGATGGGGGTGGATACGGTGAGTACAGCGGTCAGATGAGCCGTGTAGATTGCCACAATGAGAAGGCTGAAGACAAACCAAAAGGCCAGGAGACAACGGGCTGACATGGAGTGTGGATATGACGGAACGCCTACAGCAAAACAAGAAATAAATGTCGCATATGTTATGCAACTGAAGAAGTTATTCTACATGTTTTTGTCCTAATAATGTTAAAAATCGACATATTCATACATCACGTCACAGGGTAATGTTGGAGACCATGTTTTTCTCAGTAATTGTATGGATTTTGTACTCCGATCGTTCCGTCTGTAAGATATAATACACCATCCACATACAAAATGAGTGGCTTTATATACATATATGCATACTTTATTAAGTCTTGCTGGATCCAATGGGGGTGAAGTGCAGGGCATTTTTTTGTTTTTTGGTATCCTTGTAACTAAACGTTATGCTACTGACAAAATAGATAGGAATTTTTTATGTTCATTTGCTTTTGCAATCAGTATATTTGAGTCATTGGTAAAAATGGATTTAGTATTAATAAACGCAGTCAAAAAAGAAATTTCACAGTCGTTTGGATGTCGATAAGTTGAACATACAAGAAAAGTGGTATCAAATAATGATTAAATTCCATTTTGTACCCATACAGGACGGTGTACCATAAAAATTATGTTCAGTTACAACTTGATGAAAACATGTCAATAGCGCGTATGCCCTCCATGAGCGTTCACAACTGCGACGCAACGTCTCCTCATGGATTGAATGATGCGTCTGAACACAGCTTGGGGGATGTGTCGCCATAATTGAACCAAAATGGCACCAAGTTCCTTACTTGACGGAGTCTTCTGCACAACACATCCTATACATGTTCTATGGGATTAAGGTCGGAAGACTTTGATGGCCACATGACTGTCACCGACCAGCGCAAGCTAGGAGCAGAGGGACAAACGAAATTTATAATGGGTTTGTTTCCATACCCTGTTGATGATATTATACCAGTTTGAATGAAATAGATCTTTGAATAAAACTGGATATATAAACACCACGCTCAGTGGCCTTATGACAGACAAACTGAGAAGTAACCCGTCTGCCAGGCAATCCAAACCTTATATACAACCCGCAGACAGAAATTAACCAGAAACTATATTCATAACTTTTGTACAAAAACATTGCAAAACCAACCACAACTCAACAAAGAAAATGACAATAGATTCGTGTGCCTAGGCTAAGTTAAGCCATCATACAAATGGAAAGATTTGACTAGTCTTACACGAATAGTCAGGTAAAGGTATAAACACAACCAATTAAGGTAAACTCAGATATTGGTGCCACCATGCACCAATTATGGCAACTTCATAGTTCCACTCATTAACCAAGTCCACCACCAGAGTCAACAACTGAGAAGTAAACCCTAATAATATATACATCACTCCCTGTCAGTCACCAAATGTCACAATGACATTGATGCCAGCATTGCTAAGAAAATTCCACGTTAAATTGGCCATATCAGTTCTGGCATTATCGTGTTGGAATGTCAGACCTGGGCAATGAGCTGCCATGAATGGCAAAAGTTCTGGAATGAGCACTTGATCTGTGTACCCTGCAGCAGTTAGGTTTCATTAAACAACCATCAGTCGAGAACGGGCAGGACAATTAAAGGCACCCCAACTCATAACACTACCGCCACAAAAACGGTCCACTTCCTGCACACAACACTGGGCGTTCCGTTCACCGCGTCTCCTCCAAACTCTAACTTTCCCATCAGCGAAGTGCAAAGTGAATCGGGATTCGTCCATCTCAGATGTTGCTGGTCCCGTGGGGGAGCGGGTTGGCCAGTCCTGCAGAATACTCCCTCGGCTTCCTCGGTCGATCGTAAGAGGCGAGAA
>JARDVA010462368.1:0-15635 GCA_030265315.1 Mopalia swanii | reverse complement strand
AAACTTCAACTGCTTCAGTTCAGAAAGACTGGCTTTACTTTCACCGTGGTACAACGCGAAATATCGCCGAGGGCGAGGTTTCATTTTTTTCGGTTCCCCTTGCCTATCCCTTTATATGTTAGTCCCAGATAAAACCAATAACCGTTGCGGAAAGTTGTGATTAGCGGAGACAAAATGACAATGACTAAACGAGGTGACGGCCCCGAATAGTACACGTTATGAAAATATGATAAAACCATTACAGAACTGAAGAAAGACATTGAGTTGAGATTATCTATTTCATGCAGTTTGTTTCACTGGGGTTGTTGAAAGCTACAGGTATCCACCTCCATCGAAGACAAACATCTCCGTGCATTGTGTCTTTATGCCACTGACCGCTTTGATATAGGCTTGATGACTTTGTTGTGAAATTATGAATATATGTTCATTCAGTCAACGTTAATAGCACACGTTTTGCTCAGGTAATGTCATTCACTCGCGCCATCTTTTTTCGAACTTTTTTCATTTCCTGATCCATGGCAAATGTCGCCCCAAATATTGTCGGAAATTAATTCGCGTTGGCCTGGCATGGCGTACGAGAGTTGTCTTAGTCTCGTCCGCTATGGAAACTCTCGAGAGAATACGATTGAGGTAAAGTGTGAGTAGTATGGGAATAAAGACCTTTTTATTAATAAAGATTCAAATTCAGAAAAGACAATGACCCATACTGGGATACAACTCACGGCTCAAGCTGTGACTCGCATATACTTGAACTTGAAGTTAATATATGTATAAAATATACCATATTATTTACTTGCACTAATACTATAGTTCTTATATTCTCTATTGTTGATCTTTATAATCAGATGTAAGTGATTTACACTGGCCGGCCCCCATGTTTAAATATTTATATCAACATGATCCCGTATAATGAGTAAACTGTCTTTTCGTTGAACTGCAATGATTTGCCTGGGCTCAGTGCTTTAAATATTACGACTAGTTTTTATTTTTAGTCGTTTTAATTTATGAACGAATTTCCACACATCATTAAAACGTGGAAATTAGCAATATTAAGCCTTTAATGTTGTATTTAACCAATGGCTCCTCATCAATGAACGCTTTTGTCTTGTACAATACAATCATATTTAATTTAATTCATTATACTAGTTGTTGTTATTTGTTAATCTTGAATTGTAAAGACTATTTTAGGGATTACCATTGTAAGAATAATGTTAATTTGACCAGATGTAGTCGCTATATATGCGAAACGTATGAAAAAGGTATTTTATTTTTGCAATGTTACTTTATTTATAACGTGGTTGAATCGACAAATAAGACAGACCAAACTTTGGCAACGTGGTTGATACCGAGAAAATTTATACACCAAAATTATTCAGTGGACGATTTGCCCTATGTTTCAGTTAAAAAAATCGGGTAACAAAATTGTGGAGAAATGGGTAGAACATCCAATTTATTAACACTTACAGCTCAGCGAGTCGCGAATGACGTCATCAGATACTACCACGTCACTGGTATCTTTTGACTTCGCCGCCATTTTGTTATTCTCCCAACATAGTTTAGCAAACCTCGTTATTTTACTATATCAGACTTCTTGCCTCTAATTGACATCATGCCTAACGGAATTACGGAAACATGCCGAAGAATCTGGAACTATCCTTTACCGATTGATTTTCCGAACTGTTCAGGTTTTTTCATACATATATACAGAATGCCTAAATCTTGTGTGAATTTTTTGCACTCTATCTGTTTTTGTTCCATCATTCGTGTCAGACATTTGTTCGTCACAGTATGTTCATCTGATAAATTATCATAGCTTAATTCGATGTCTAAAGAACAGTTGGCTATAGGTCCATAGCTAAAGTTGGCTGCCGCAAATTTCAATTTCCCGATCTAAGAACCCTTTCTGAATTTCTGGTATCGACTTGTCATTGTTCACAACGGACTGCTCCGATTAAAATGTTCCCTGCAAACGACAAAGCTCAAATGACTTGTGACATGGAAGTAGCAAGTTTGAAGGTAAATAAAACAAATTCTAAGAATTGGAATAATATTGGATTTGTTAGTTAGTTAGTTTATAATATTATCTTAATTTGTAACTGCGTCCCTTTAATTTTGATTTAGAATCAATTCGAGAATACCTTTAAGATATTTCTACTTCTTTTGGCTGACTTGTTTTAAGTTTAATGTAAAGATAGTGATCCATGAGGTGTAAGTATTCGGTTATGCCAGTCCTCTTAACAGTCAATAATTTCGCGATCTATACACGTTTGAAGTACATCTCGCACCTTATGTATCAAAAACAGCATGGTCAGAATTACACATAATACCAACAGTACAAACGTGAGTCTAAAATTAATTAAATTTAAAAGATAACTTAAAAAACTGTTCAGGTATTTAAGGCAAGACTAGAAACTTACAAAATATTAAATTTGAGATTAAAATTTTGCTTCAAAACAATGTATTGAGCGGGTGGTTCGGATTATTGTCATTATCGCTATAGACAGAGTGGTATTTGTGCATTTGTCCTGCTCACCTTGCTACTTTTACTAAGAGATACACCGAAATCCATTCACACCGGCTGTGAACGAACTCAATTAGGGATGACAAGTTGACAACACGTGGCGGATGGAGATTGATTTGATTTTAAAATTGTATTTGAAGCAAACCGTTTCCCAATCAATGAATGCAAAACCTTACAACAATAGGAGTAGATTCTGCAAAAATCAAGCTGTGTAAAACAGTAATATAGAAAGAGCAGCTTTGCAACTATATAATAAGGAAGGGTTGTTTGTATCAAGTACGAATTATTTTGTACGTTACATAAGGAAGGATCTGTGTGTGATCAGCAGTGAGCGATGATAAATTACACGTCATTCAGTAAAAAGGTGCTGCTGATGGCACCTTAGTACATGATAAGTAAGGGCTGTACGTTATTCAGTACTTATTATATAAGATGCAGGTGTGTAGTACATGATACATAAGGGCTATGCGTTACGTTATTGAGTACTCAAACAGGGAGAGCAGCGCCCTCTACCCGACGTCACAGGCTGTACGTGATGGTATCGTGCGGGGTCACCAGAGTCCATGGCGTCTGCTTGTTTAGGCATTTGGCCCCAATTTGGTTTCTTAGTACATGATAAGGGTTATGCGTTATGAAGTACTACGGAGCGGGTGGGGGCTCCTTCGTACATGATACGGAAGGGTTGTACGTTATGAAGTACTAATGATCAGATGGTTAACTCGTTAGTGTATGATCAGTGAGGGCTGTGCGTTATTGAGTACTAAGGAACGAGAGAGCTTGGCCCTCTGCGTGACGTCACAGGTTGTACGTGGTGGTCGCGGTTCTGGGAGTTGACTCCGCTGCCTACAGAAAGGTTGGTTATTTGGTGATATTGGCGCATGCAGCCTACAGAAAGGTGACGCAAGTCTTATTTACTTGTATGGGGAATGGGTGTCTGGAGTCGGCGGTTTAAAAAAGTGTTGATGGATTGAATTAATTATATGCCTGACGATGGAGGGGTATGGGTTTTGAGATGTGGACTGTCTTCCCGTGATGCGTTGCGCCATGTGCATTCAGGCGTTTGGGCTAGCATCTGCTTATACATAATAAGGAAGGGATGTTACTTATCATGTAGGTTGACCCTAGTGCTGTCATAGGGTGCAGGTGTGGGTGTCTACCAGTGATGTTTTGCGCGCGGTGGACTCTCGCAAGAGTTGACGAGAAGTGACGAGATTTGCCATGAAGTGCTACTAAATCCTATAAATCCTACTGTCTCGTCTGTCAATGCCTATAACGACGAACAGTCATTAAAATTGCCCCACGAGTCTTACCCAATATACTTAATATCATAATATAGATACAATAAATCAATACACTAAAATGTTAAAGCGTAATTTGCAATTAAAGAGAAAGACAACTGTTTTTCGACCTAAACTTATTATTTTTATTGCACATTTTCAAAGACAAACATCAGTATTGCAATCGCATTTGAGTAAGCATAGCCGTTCATTAGTTCATTTAACAGGCGGGACTGACGTCATTGTTCGAAAACACGGTCGGTCACCAGTGGGGAACAGCCACGACTAGATGATATAACTACCATGGTTTGGAACAATGACGTCAGCTTCGCTCTTTAAATCAACTAACTAACGGCTATGCTAATTCGAATGCAAGTGCAATACAGATGGTTGGCTGTGAAAATATACAATAAAAATAATAAGTTTAGGCCGAAAAACAGTTGTCTTTCCCTTTAAGTCGACACGAAACACCAACCGTTTTTCGCCTTGCCTTCTGACATCGTTCTGTAAAAAAAAACTTATGACGTCACATAGAGGCTGAATATTATCCGGGGGAAATATTTTGATCACGTGACAATTTTAGCCACGTGATTACAAAAATTGACAGGTCCTCGTTTCGTTGCGATCGCTCGCACAATGGACCGAGATGATATACACTGCAAACTTTGTGCAAGAGTATTTATTAAGAAGAAGAAAACTGGAATAGCAGGAGCTGTTCATTGATAAACCCCAGCGAGTCAGGTTTTGTGTGTGATGGCTGTTTTTATAGGTTAAAAAATAACCAAGTGGTCAAGCGTTCATACACGTAATACCCAAACGCCGAAAAAATCCCCTTGTCTAAAAAGGTCTAAAAGAATGATCAGTTCATCGGTTAAGAAAACTGTCAAATCGTCCAAAGTAGTTCAAGTAAGATTTTAAATTTATAAAATGCTTTGAAAAAAATTCTATATTAAATTTAAATAAATAAATAAATTTAGTAAATAAATAAAATAAAATAAAGAAATAAGGTACATTTTCAGAAAAAAAAATTTTGTTGACCACCAAAGCTCATTAAAATACCTGTATGTAATATACTATTCATTTTTCTGATCAAGAGCTTTTCAAATTAATGGTTTTGTTAATTTAAATCGCACCTTTACCTACATGTATTTAACAGTCACAAATCAACAGGAGTTTGGAAGAGAGGCATTACAGACCAGCAGTTAATTCTCTGATGACCAACGGTGGATTTAAGAAAGCCACAATCTAGAATTTGATTAAAGAAGTTAGAAAAGAGCTCAGTGCATATGCCAATCAGAGGCATGTGCTATTGAGACAACCAATGTCAGTAATTTTAATTGGGAATCATGTATACAAGAGTTTTCTAAACTGCTTTTCGTCTAATTTCAGCGATGTGTAGCAAATCAGAGTAAGGGAAAACATTTTTTTTTCTTTTTTATTATAACATTATGATTATATATTGAATAAATCAAGGGACAGAAATTTGCTTCCCTCCACAGGCATTCTGATTATACATGTAAATATGGTACACAAATTTAACCAAAGTTATAATATTTGACAACCAGTCAAAGTATTACAAAAACTGTGGAGTTGAATTTTTTTTAAACTAGATATAATTTCGTAGCATAATCATATGAACAGGGTTTTTTTCACCATGTAAAATTTATTCTGAAGATATCAATTGTAAAATTTACAGACTATCATAGATGCAATATGGCTACAGCCGACTAAAGCCGATATTTAGAATGTCACCGGGGCACCTCTGATTAGTAGCAAATTGTCAGGGGATCAACTAGCATATTAATACATAATGGAAAAAAGCATATACACACAGACAATATGTTTAGTATATATCAAAATATAAATATGGCAACTCACAGATCATATGGTGGACATGAACTTGATCACATGTGCTATTTTTTAAATTTTATTTCATTATTGCATCTTACAGAATTAGAAGGAGATGAAACGATGTGTTCGAACCCTGGATGCCCTAATGGGGGACGTTTCCATTCCCCGTGTATTGAAGCCGTCTTAGGACATATTCCTTCATGTGAAGAAGACTGGTGGTGTTCTACCAAGTGTGAAGGATTTAGCAAATGTTGTGTCTGCCGAAGACATGTGGAAAGAGCGGTCATGGTCGAGTGTGGGAAATCTAAATCTTGTCAAAATGGACAGTGGTTTCATTTACAATGTGTTGGCCTGAATCAAAGACCAGGACTAGGTGAGTTGAGTTAAGATTAACTTATCTGTTGAAAATGACTGTTGAAATATGTGTTTGTAAGTTTGTTTGATGGTTCCACCACCAATCAGCTTATTGTATATTAAGATATATTAAAAGCTATGGAAAACAAGAATACTTTCTTGTTTACAAGAAAGTATTCTTGTTTTCCATAGCTCAGTACTATTATGCCATTCGTTAATGGTATTGTTATTATCCGCAGGTGATATTTGGTACTGTGATTCATGTAAGATCACAGAAAATCATTCAGATAAAATCTACCAGTAGTCCATCGGGTTGCTCTGGATGCTTCTGAATTCGAGGATTCGAGAATTCGAGAAGGAAATGGTTTGATGCTTACAGAATTTTGGAAAGATGATGGACTTCATTTTGGAATTGTGGTCATAACAAGTACCTCATGTTGATGCAGGGAATGATTGCGGGTAATTGTTACAATAAACATACTTGTTAGTCTAAATTAATTACATTATTTAAGAAAGATAAACATACATTTATATTCTATTTCCCTTTCCAGGACTGCATGGATGGCTGTCGGAGAGGCAGGCTCACGACATGATGTGGAACACAACTGTTAATCTACATGGGAGCCCTGGCAGAAATGTTGCAATGGACAAAGTAAATGAGTTCATGAACAATGATTTCAAAGGTAACTGTGTCCTTGTGAGCTACTAGTGATAAGTGAGACCGATTTGAATTTTTTAAAAACATTTAAATTTTATAAAGTAATTTTGATGGAATTTATGATCACATTTTTAAACTTCATACTTTTAAAAGAGCTTTAAAATATAAAATAATCATAATATGTCAAACAGAGTTAATTTTTGGCTAATCTGAAACATACTGGTGGGAAGTATACGGAGGCGCAGGTTCGTCGAAGCAGCTTTCTTGCTGGTGGCATAGCCAAAGAGATGGACAAGCATTAACGTTGCTGGGTGAAAACTACGGCAGGGATCTAAAAACAAAGAGAAAGAGAAAAAGATAGTTCTGATAGATCTTTTTTCGAATGGTAAAAAAAGACAATACAAAAATTTCCCAGACTTCAATGCTAAACACGCCCACCAATTGATCAAAAAGCCAGAACTACTAAAGAGTAGACTAAGTGCCTATTCCAACAAGCTTGACAGGGGCCGATTTGCCGCGACAGTACATCATTGTCCTGATGCTCACTGAGTGAAATAATTGTCATACTATTTTACTTTGTGAAATTACTTAGTATGGTGGAAGATTGGGATGGAGCTTCCTAGTACTTTTAGAGCTAAAGAGGAACATGAAACCAATCTGTTTGTATTGTCTTCCATTATGTCTTGTTATTGTTTTGTGTTTGTCCTATCTTATCTTTGTTTGTTGCCCGTGGCGTCTAGGGTGGTTTCCTGCACCCATTGGGTTGGCACGCTTTATGTGAATGCAAAAATAAAAAGTACGACATTTAATGCTAATAAAAACAAACAAACATTAAAATCTCAATCAGTCAAGGAACATGTGTTTAATGACAAATTTTGTAATCGAAGATGATCTAAATAATTTAACTTTACAATAGTTGATGATAAATATATTTAGTCACAAAACTGCATTGGTTAAGTACAATAGCAAAATCATTTATTATTTTCCAAATTTATGCTGAAATTATTGAAGAAACATTAAACAATTGTGTATTTTTACATTATAGAAAAAATGTTTTACATAAATGCAAACATACATGTACCAATAAATCATAACTTTTATTACCATACGTTTAACTATGTTGATGATTTTATTCAAAGTTATTAGTTGCTGGATTCGTCTTTTCTGCCTTGATTAAAACTCGTGATGAAGTACATATACATAGAAATGATTTTGGTTTTCACAGTCTCACCAGTTTCGTAACTTTGACCAGACACTTTCACATCATAACATAGTCATGTGGCTTATCTGGACAACGCTTTAAAACAAAAAAAAATGAATAATAAATTATCGATCTATCAACATCCTTGTCCAGAATATATTTCCAAAATCAACCAAGATTACCGCTCCGCCTTTCCGCATTCTCAGAGCTTTCAGGGCCTAGGCGGCCCCTGGGCCCTCGCCTATTGAACTTTGATAGCTGTGATCCTTCGGTTCAGAAACAGATGGGATTGCATTTCACCTTATTCTTCAAACCAATATGGCTATTACTCAAATTTAGATATCAATTTCAAATTTCACTTTTTCTGTTAATATACCATAGATGTGCATTTCACCAAAAATATGGCCAATATTGAACAGTGGACTAATGTGGTGATAAACACCATAACTTTCACTCGTTGACTATTTGAAGGAAAAAGCCTGTTCTTTAACTGAAGTAGGAAATAGTGATTTGACTGGTATTATGAGCATATTGTTTTCAAAATAGGCCTTTACAGGTGGACCTACTAGATATTCAGATTGTTTATTAAGGAGCACTTGCAATTTAATCATATATTTTCCTATATTATATAGAAAATTCTTATATTTTCATCCTTAATGTTTTCCTATACTTTCTGTTAGAAGCACTTGATGGCCTGCTTTCTACAAACACATGTAGACCTGCAGTTAATACAGCACATGCTTGAGCTACAAATACAACTATAAACTCACAACCCATTACATGTTTCTTTCATTGAGTCTCTTTTGATTTCATCTGTACTCATACATTCTAGATACAAAGGCTTGAGAATAAATAGACGGACGCTTTGTGGAGCTTTGTGAAGCTCACGCATAGCGTCATCAGTGGATTTTCTACCCCCCAGTGTTCTAGGTGTGGCTAATAGAACTCTCTGCCACTTCTACCAACCTCTTGCCTGTAATTCAGAATGGAAGAACTAACACCCCAATGTATACTTAAATCGACATCTGGTATATCAACACCCATCCCAAAAGCAATAGAGGCGATGAGGCAACGAATTTCAGAATTAATGCATGAGAATTTGTTCGTGATGTCCTCCTTGGCAATATCCAATGATTTCGCCACAAATACATTTACAATTCTTTGTCCATTCTTTGTATAAGCTTTGTCTTTCAATTTGTCCATCATTTCCTCAAAAATTTCACCGGCTTGATTTACACGACTGAAATACAGAAGAAGATGGTATTTATAAAAAATTTGCAAAAATCATGATTCATCATACAATAAATTGGAAAAGATTTAACATTTTATATTATGACTTCTCACTTACGTATAAATAATGCATTTCCTGGCAGCGGTTCCTTTCTCTTTCAGCTCACGGATATAAAACAACAATTCCTCTTCAATTTTCATTGCGGGAGAGCTTTTTTAGTCCAGGTAAATGTTAGGTCTGTAAATTAAAAAAGACAATTTGAAAATGCATGCATCACATTTTTTTTATCCTTATATTCAAAAATACAAAATCAATTTATAAATTACAATAACCAGTGATTATGGTCTTATATGCTTTTGATGTAATTTTCACTGTGATCAATTTTTGTGTAAGGAAAGGTAGTTACCGATTAGGTACTGCTGCTACAACCTCTACCTCTTCTACTGTAAATTGCTTTTAGTATCTCTGCTTTCATTATTTCGGTGCACGTTGCCGTTAAAAATAAAAACGAAGCATCCTTCAGCACAGGAACTAGCCAGGTAAGCTCTATATAATCTTCTCTAAAAGTTTTGCCCCTGACAAAGAAATCAAAATATGGAGTTTAAACAATAATTAAAATCAAGTTTTTGTTACATGATATTTATGAAAAATGTAGATTGGGGGGAGAAAAAATACACACTATGGTGATGCACACTTTACACAAAATTATGTAGGGACCTTTGATGCTATATAGAAATTCAAATTGTCATGGAATATTTCAAACCAAAAAAATAAATAGATGGAAAAATTAAACTGACCATGTTATCACACAATGGGCCTCGTCGATTGCAACCAAATGAATCATCGCTCGGAATTGATTTGACCTGATCAAATCCTTCCATCCTTCACTGTTAACTGCTTCAGGCGATGCCAATAAAATGTTATACTCTCCAATGAGTCTCCGTTCTGGATGCCTATAGAAATGATGTAAAAGTATAGTTAGTGACGAGCTATAACAGGTAAATCGGTCTGTTAAAATGTGACCTTTACGTTCTTAGAACATAGCTTTCTCAAATATTTGTAGGTTAATATAAACACTTATTTTATTTCTAAAGGCTCAAACAAAATTTTTTGTCATATGTACCTATTTTTTTTATTCTTCGATATTTTTTAGTTAGTTTTTATCTTTTTACCTTGTAAAGTTTCTGTTGTAATTTCTCATCTCCGTAACAGAGCTGCAGCTTTTATTCCCATTTCAGTAAACTTTACAACTTGGCTTACTATGAGACTCCTTAGTGGTGACATTACTAAACTGACATGGCGTATTTCTGGGTTGATCTGGGTAAAAAAAAAAGACAATATTTTCTCCTTGGATAAATATTAATATTTAATGTATATATTTAAATATACATAGACAAATATTTGTCAACTTTTATTCCTTAACATTTATAAATTTATATAAAAATAAATATGTGATATTAAATACTTAAAACAACACATATATGTAGCCTAATCCATTTATAAATATAGATAAATACTTATGTAATGCAAAATGTTCTTTCCCTAAATTAAAATAAACTATGTAAAATAATTTTCCATTCAGTTTTATACATAGGTAAAACATCAAAACATGAGCATTAAAACAGATGAAAAAAATAATTTTCTACTTGCAATGAGTCTAAAATCAGTGGTGGAACAGCCTACGTCAGTGATTTGCCAAATCCTGTCCCCAAAATTCCCATACAATGTTAGCACAATGAATAGGGCTAATTCCTCCGTCTTAGCCCTACGTCTTGACTATCTCAACCCATGGTGAAAGTTGGAAATCGATCCTCCGCTACCTCCGGCCTCTCAAAACTTATATCTGATTTTTCTTTGATTATTTTTAGATACACTGGAAACAATAACTAGTATTTTAACTATGCAATATTTAGTCTATGACGGGTTTCAATCTTATTATTGCAAAGGGAGATAAATTAAACGTGTCAACTCGGGCGAGAAACTCAAATAAAACTTTTAAATTATTTAAACGTTAGTAAAGAAAGAAAGAGTTTATAGGTCTAGATTATTGTGACTTATGCATCCGGAAAAATCAGATATATGTTTTGAGAGAACGGCGATAGCCGGAGGATAAGTTTTCAACTTTCACCATGGGTTGAGATAGGCAAGACGTAGGGCTAAGACGGAGGAATTAGCCGTATTCATTGTGCTAACATTGTATGGGAATTTTGGGGACGTAGGGCTTAGACGGAGGAATTAGCCCTATTAATTGTGCTAATACAATGTCTACTATTTACAACGGCGTGAATTATAGACAGCTGCTCTTCTTTAATATCGAAATTGAAACTGTACCGAAATTTAAGACCTTGAAACGCAAACAGTACTTGTTCTCTGTTCATTTTGACAGCTGTCAATCGATGAACGCGCATGTGTCACATTTACTATCCTGGGTAAAATTTGAGAACGAAAGATTAGAACGACGAGATGTCATTGACAATGCTGCTGTTGTTGTGTTTTCAAAGTTTCTCCATCAAACGCAAAATATAAGACAGGATTGAAGCTTTCTTGGCTTGTTCGGCATAGTAAATCTGCAGCTGAACAATTTTTGTGATGATAAGTAACATTAAGAATGGTGAGTAAATAACCAAACAGCTTTTATTAATTTTACGTTTTTGCGTGCAGCATGCTGCAAGGGATAGGGGATGACCACAGCCTGGGAAAGCGTCACAGGCAGATATCCACACGCAATAATTATGGCGACAAACAAAACACAGGGAGCGTTTTGAGATCTGATTTTAATTATATTGTATCAATGATAAAGACGAACAAATCATATAGGAATATGATTTGATTGAGATCAAGTGACTCAAGTCTTTATTCGGTTTAATTAAATGGTGATGCTCGTGAGCACGCCTGGAAAATCATGCGACCGTGGGTCGCGTGAAATTTAAAAAAATAATTTTTTTTAAAAATTTTGTTTATTATAATTTTGTATAAAACCCACTTCAATATTGATGTCAAACCGAAAATAGTTGAATTTATTGCATAAAAGTTAATCCTATAGTACATGATTTTTTTCGAACCATAATCACCGTATGTAGAATCTGGTGAGAAATTTTTAACCTCAAAATTAGTGGTCGCGAGAAATTTGACAATTTTTCTAGGGGTGCTCGTGAGGCACGGCATGTTAGCTGCACAACTAAGTGTCCGTCGTTTCGGGGAATTCTTTGTATTCTCTTACAGAGAACATTGTACACAAATGTATTGCTGACAAACAACGTAACGCAACTAAAGATCCGTTTATCCAATTCTAAAATTCAAATCAGTCTCTGTTTCGACGAAACTCTCAGTGAATTGCAGCCCATTGGGCCCCTACGGTTGTGATTAATAATGTGTGCATTTATACAAGGGGCATACTTTACTATAACTGAAAGACGAAGAAAGTTTGAATTCACTGATTTTTAATTTCTTTAATTTGGAAATTATTAATGTGATTTTTTTTAGACTATTCTGTTGTTAGACCACTTATTCCAGGTTACAGTACGACAACAATGGATCCAAAATACAAGCGAGTGATTTTCCCGGTTCATCCACTTGCGGCAGAAGATTAAACTAGTGCTGCCCATTGTTGTTGTTGTGCAAGAAAAACTCGTTTGAAATCCACCGCCCATAGATATAAACTTCACTGTTTATCAGAAATCAATTAAGGCCTATACTGTACTGCCATTTAAATTATATGAGATGCATAGTGACATATAATTCCCCCCCCCCCCCCCCTCTTGTAGGATTAATCTCAACCAGAACCATTCGCCAAATGTATGACAGCTAGAATAAACACGACTATATCGTGAATTAGAGGACAGTTGGCACCGTGCCAATTCCTATTCTTTACCATTGTAACTTAATTTCAAGGTTGGTAGAATCACAGATAATGAATGTTGTAAAATCTGTTTTCATATGAATGCATCATTGAATTGTAAATTATCCAGATTTTGTAGGTATATCTTTAATACATATTTAAGGCCAAATGCATTTCTCTCAAGCATGCTATCTAAAATACAATTCTGAAACGTGACAAGTTTTTAACTGTTCACCCAAGTTTGATTTACAACCTAACTGTGCATACACGCAGCTTAGCTGAAAACATACATTCACAACGTCCTCAAAGAAAAATGTCATGTTTTTTAAAAACATGATTCCTGGAAAACAAACAAATTAAATGGACTGCTTTAGAGCAGCTCTATTAAAACAATCGACATTCGCTCAAAAGAATACATTTTAGCTTCTAACAAAAGATTAAACTAATTGTGTTTGTCACGAGACCATTGGTTGCTTCCAAACATATTTGTTGCGGTGTTTCCCTCATTCACTGTGCCTATCGCCCTTTCGTGGTATCGGTTTACTCTCTCTGTCTGTCTGTTCCTTGTGCCCATCACCCTCTCCAGGTGTCTTTTCCATGTACCCGTCGTCAAATCTTTCTGTCCCATGTGCCCATATTTCTCTCCATCTGTCTGTCCCATGTGTTCGTCATCCTCTCTAGTTGTCTCTCCCATGTGTCCATCGCTCTCTCTATGCGTCTGTCTCATGTGCCCATCACACTCTCCAGGTGTCTGTACCATGTGCCCATCACCCTATCCAGGTTTGCGTTCTATGTACATATAACCATCTCCATCTGTGTGAGTCGTGTGCCTATCCCCCTCTCTAGGTTTCTCTCCCATGGGCACATCCTCCTCTCCATGTGTCTGTCCAATGCGTCCATCATCTTCTCCATGTGTTTGTTCAATGTGCCCATCCCTGTCTCTATTTGTCTTTTCCATATGCACATCATTCTATCTATTTGTCTGTTCCAGGGCACATCACTCTCTCTAGGTGGTGTCTGTTCCATGTGCACATCCCTCTCTCTAGGTGTCTGTTCCATGTGCACATCACTCTCTCTAGGTGTCTGTTCTGTGTGCACATCACTCTCTCTAGGTGTCTGTTCCAGGTGCACATCATTCTCTCTAAGTGTCTGTTCCATGTGCACATCATTCTCTCTAGGTGTTTGTTCCATGTGCACATCATTCTCTCTAGGTGTTTGTTCCATGTGTACATCACTCTCTCTAGGTGTCTGTTCCATGTGCACATCACTCTCTCAAGGTGTCTGTTCCATGTGCACATAATTCTCTCTAGGTGTTTGTTCCATGTGCACATCATTCTCTCTAGGTGTTTGTTCCATGTGTACATCACTCTCTCTAGGTGTCTGTTCCATGTGCACATCACTCTCAAGGTGTCTGTTCCATGTGCACATCACTCTCTCTACGTGTCTGTTCCATGGGCACATCACTCTCTCTAGGTGTCTGTCCCATGTGCCCATCACCCTATCCGGGTGTCTGTCCCATGTGCCTATCACCTTCTGTAGGTTCTCTGTTCAATGTGCCCATTACCATCTCCTTCTGTGTGTTCCATGTGCCTATCACCCTCTTGAGATTTCTCTCCCATGGGCACATCCTCCTCTTCATCTGTCTGTCCAATGCGTCCATCATCTTCTCCGTGTGTTTGTTCAATGTGCCCATCCCCGTCTCTATTTGTCTTTTCCATGTGCACATCATTCTAACTATTTATCTGTTCCATGTGCACATCATTCTCTCTAGGTGGTGTCTGTTCCATGTGCACCCATCACCTATCTAGGTCTCTCTTTCATGTGCCCATCACCCTATACAGGTGTCTATTTAATGCACCCATCATCCTCTCCAGGTGTCCGTTCCATAAGCACAACATCCTCTCCAGTTGTCTGTTCAATGCACTCTAGGTGTCTCTTATATGTGCACAGGTGTTAATGTGTCCATCACCCTCTCCAGGTGTCTGTTTAATGTGTCCATCACACTCTCCAGGTGTCTGTTCAATGTGTCCATCACCCTCTACAGGTGTCTGTTCAATGTGTCCATCACCCTCTACAGGTGTCTGTTCAATGTGCTATCACCCTCTCCAGGTGTCTGTTCAATGTGTCCATCACCCTCTCCGGGTGTCTGTTCAATGTGTCAATATCATAACGCTAAGTAATTAGTATTCACAGTTTCAGTACTCTACGACACTAACTATATGCCGCCTGCTCTATTGACTCACAACCGCCCTCAACTGAATGTTAACCAATCACCTATAATTAGCTCTTTCGGGAATGTGGCTGAATTCTCTCTCCGGTGTGACACCGCGTAGCCGCAATACATTACGTGGACCTACATCATTTAACCGATCCACAATTATCCACTGCTATTAAAATACACATTTGTCCCTTCCCGTGTTAGAGAGGTTGCGACCATTTGTTGATTCGGCTCAGTGAATATGTCGGATGTCATTTGTTTTTTTTTCTTTATTGTCAACCTTCAGGCTTATGCTCTATGTAATAAACTTATGGTCCATTAATGAAAGAATAATATACTCTGTCAAAAAAGAAACGCAAAGGTGAAATGTCACAAGAAAGTGTTGATTTTTAAAAAAATATCGTTTCTTGTGTACAATGACCATGGATGATTATGTTTCTCAATGCTTCTGGAATGGGACAACATGGCCAACTACACTGAAAAAAA
>JARDVA010462257.1:0-14455 GCA_030265315.1 Mopalia swanii | reverse complement strand
TCATTTATCCTGTCTCAGACGGGCGGTCATTTGTCCTCTCTCAGACGGGGTTTCAGATCTCCTGTCTCAGACGGGTTTCTTGTGTCCTGCCTCAGACGGGTTTTTTGTGTCCTGTCTCACACTCATTTCATGTGTCCTGTCTTAGACGGCGTGTCATTTATCCTGTATCAGACGGGGTGTCATGTATTACGTCTCAGATGGGGTGTCATGTGTCCTGCCTCAGACGGGCTGCCATGTGCCCTGTCTCACACGAGTTTCTTGTGTACCGTCTTAGACGGGGTGTCATGTGCCCTGTCTCAGACGGGCTGTCATGTGTCCTGTCTCAGACGGGGTGTCATTTATCCTGTCTCAGACGGGCGGTCATTTGTCCTCTCTCAGACGGGGTTTCAGATCTCCTGTCTCAGACGGGTTGTCATGTGTCCTGCCTCAGGTTTCATGTGTCCTGTCTCACACGGGGTTTTTTGTGTCCTGTGTCAGACGTGGTTTCATGCGTCCAGGCTCAAACGTGATTTCATGCGTCCTGTCTCAGTCTGGATTGCATGTGTCCTGTCCCAGACGAGTCCCGGGTGTGTTTTCATATATCTGATTAGTTTTCAAATACAAGACATGTACTAGATAGCAAAACTCCTACGATATATAATAAATGTTGACCCTTGTTGGCAAGACAATGATAGTGTGATAAGTAAAACGATTATGTCACCCACAGCAGTTTACTAGAGCTGAAAAATCAATCCATAAATACATACAGTTGGTCACTATGATGTGTTGTTTTTTAAGATCATAGGAACTATTATTGTTCGTTGGGAGTGAAAATGTTATCAAGCTTTCTCCGTGCCTCTAGCTTCAGACCAGCGTAATGCATTACGCTTCTTGTCATGTCTCCAACTGGTCTTCCCATATGCATTTTCGCGAGCCAAGGTTAAAACATGGGTGTATTAACCTTGACACATTGGAAACCTTTATCATGTGACCTGGGTCGACTAAGAGCACATAATCTAGCCCTATTGGGAGTTTCCCCTAACTCACATGTCGCATGATCTCCCTATAAGCGTGTGTATATACGGACACTATGTGTCCCGATGATGCGTATCTCTTACTGATTGACGTTCCACTGACTGGTTGTCAATGGGCTCAACTCTTGACATTCAAGCCTAGAAAGGATGTCACAATGCAATGGATAATGATTAATAATCAGTTACCTGTTCCTGTGGATTGGCTCTTATTTAGTCCTTTTAATTGAATCGTTTTTTATATCTTAACTGTAAACAGACTGATTGGCAGACTATTTAAAAATCGTCTTTGTCGGTGACCAAGTATTTTAGTGGGAGCGAGTTAGTTTTTTTTGTCACTTTGATTGGGTTTTTCTTTGTCGCTTTGACCAAATTTTCCATGGTCGCTTCGGCAAAGTTTTCTTGTTTTTCTTGGTCACAATTCCGAACAAGTGTTTCTTGGTCGGTCACGTCTGTACCAAGTTTTTCTTGGTCGAAAGCGACCAAAGGTTTTTTGGTCAATTCTACCAAATTCTTCTAACAGTGTTCCCTGC
Organism: Mopalia swanii; assembly: GCA_030265315.1. Lineage (NCBI taxonomy): Eukaryota > Metazoa > Mollusca > Polyplacophora > Chitonida > Mopaliidae > Mopalia > Mopalia swanii. Next base: position 12,912 of record JARDVA010462257.1, on the reverse strand, counting down.
AATTTGAGTTCTTAAGTCTTAAGGTTTATTTAATTGGGGTTTAATGAAGTTAAGTACAGCGTTAAACCGGAATCAAACAAACAACATTAATATTCATCATATATAAATATTAAATATATCAACAATAAGAGAAAGGGAAAATAGTGGACTGTAAAAAATTACAATTCAAAAAGACGTCTTTACTATGGGTGCAGTCGCTTGTGCCTACTTTCCGGTGGCGGCATGCAAGGAGATGGGGCTCGTCTCCAGTACAGCCCAAGTCATCCAACCAAATGGGAGCTACATGTATGGTCTGTATGTTAGGATTGGTATATATTCTCCCAGGAAACCTGATAAGAAAACATATATATTTTATGTCAGTCAGTGTCATACTCTTATACATTTGCGCGATTAAGAGAGCAGACTATATAAACAAATAACATAGAGGACCGAGTGTCAGTTGACAGTTTTTTTGTGTTTCCATTTTTCTTTTGTTGTTTATTCTTCTTTTCTCTGGTTTCCTGGGGCTCTTTTCACAAAGCAATCTTAGCTTACGTTGAACATAACTGTCATGGCAACACAGGTTGCCATAGTATTTACGTTTAACGTAAAACCGCTTCGTAAAACGGACCCCTGATTTGTGGGAAAACGGCCCTAGTCCGCTCCTACCTGATATGAAGTAATTGGGACTTCCGTTGTCAAACCGAACAGTCGATTACTACATCATTTTAGGTTTTTGTCTTGTAAAATACCTTCAAGAATACTCGGCACGTCTTATCTGACCTGTGATAAATTCAACGTACTTTGTAAAACCTAACTGTCGACAAACGACACGCACTTCTTCAATGCCAAAGCGATCCTCACAAACAGTTCCCCACACACCGTCAATATTGATTTCGAGTTTTCCGGAGCTGTTATTTCCTCCACCTGTGAGTTTTACTGGATATTCGCCAATGCTTATACCTAAACAAAATAGAAGAGCATATGTTCAATACGTCAACGACTTCCATATATTCATTTTTCCTAAATATGGCTTCCAAGTTTCATCTGAATGTAAATGTTCGGATTGCTTATCTACCGTATACTCAATAACGTGTAATGGAACGTGCGATAATTGATCTATAACAATATGATATATAATATAATTTGGTTCGTTTGTTTGTTTGATTGGGGTTTAACGCCGTACTCAAAGTTATTTCACTCATATGTCGGCAGGAAGGAAACCACCCCAAACACCACTGGCTACAAACGAAGACATCACGGGACAAATACAGAACACTCACAAGACAATACAAAAACACCACAAAAAGATCGGCTTCCTGTTCCTCTTTCTCTTCGCAGGAAGCTTACCATGGTAATTACGTCCAACGTAGGCTAACCTACAGGCAGGCCCCAGAACATTATAAACTGTTTCAGCTTCTGGTGATTTCAGAAAAAGCTGAATACTAGATATGTCCCTGTTATTGTACGGTTCATGGAATGGCAGCTTTATTTCCACAAAAAGATCGGCTTCCTGTTCCTCTTTCTCGTCGACAGGAAGCTTACCTCCAACCACCCGCAATATAATTTGTTTTGGTTGTTAAGTATATAACAATTGGGAAAAAATGCTATTTAGCAATAGCTAAAAGATATTTAGTTAAACCACGTGACATTGTAGACTTGTGCCCTGTCTAACGAAGCATGCGTGGCTAACGCTGCACGTATTACCAAGACGACGCAATGCTTTCAGTGCTGGACGCCATGGTAATTACGTCCAACGTAGGCTAACCTACAGGCAGGCCCCAGAACATTATAAACTGTTTCAGCTTCTGGTGATTTCAGAAAAAGCTGAATACTAGATATGTCCCTGTTATTGTACGGTTCATGGAATGGCAGCTTTATTTTCAATTCAGCTAGCGCAATTTCTACTATACTTTTGACATACCACACTTTAAAAAAAATTAAATGAAAAATGATCCTCAAAATATAATAATCCACCATAAATGATCATGAGAAGTTAATTTTAATTGTTAATGAAATACAAATAACTAAATTTAAAAGGTTCTATCAGTCTGTGTTTTTATAATATATCACAAATTATTAATCACGCTGCAGTTTGACAATTAGTCTGACAGATTCCTCACAAACTTGATTAACAGCATTCTGTTTGAATGGGCTGAGGAACCTCCACACCACTGGCAGCAAACAAAGACAAGACCGGACACAACAGGGCGCAATACAAAGACATCACAAACCGATCGGCTTCATGTAGCCCATATTCTCCGTGTGCACCAGGGCAACAGGAGTTTCCCTCACAACCCTCTGCTTTATATATTGGCACTTTATGTCGACCAAGTAGTTCAAGAATTCCACTTTTAAGTACATGGACAAGAGAGTAAATACCTGGAAAAGTTCAGACAATGTTTCAAAAAGCTAGGGTAACATACTGACAAAGACAGTGCTTGTGCCCCTTTCCACAAACTATCTTCACTGTAACAAATATTGTTCACTTTTAGTCCCGATTACTTACTGAGATTTTAAACAAACCTGTAGTTAGGAGTAGAAATGGAGTCACAAATAAACACCATCTGTATAAATTCTTCATGTTCTAAATAATCTGTAACATAAAAAGCATAGCAGTTGAGAAATGAGAAAAGCTAAATGAATTGTACATGCCACATAATCTGTACGCATTGCTGTTATACCATACTACATGTTATACTAGTGTACACAATTGATTCTTTTCTTTTCTTTGCCTGACTTATTTTCAAATATCTCACTGTTAAGAATTATAAAACTGAGACAAAATTGGTCATGCGAGATAAAGACCGAATATCTGTAATAACGAAATTTGAGACTTTGTGCTGTTGCTGTTTTGTTCAATAGTTTAAAACGACCTTCAGCACATAAAGACGTCCTGTTTTCTAGGGATGACACTAAATTAAAGCGAACAGTTATCAGCATGATCGAACAGCATGATCGCCTACAGTTTTCTTTTTAGTAAAACCAATTTCTAGTACATAAGGGCAAATATTATCTCTCAGTCAATACTAAGAATATAGAAAAGTATATATGGGTAAATAATATATCTCAGTCAGTACTAATAATATAGAAAAGTACATACGAGTAAATAGTATCTCTCAGTCAATACTAAAAATATAGAAAAGTACATACGGGTAAATAGTACCTCTCAGTCAATACTAAGAAAATAGAAAAGTCCATAAGGGTAAATATTATCTCTCAGTCAATACTAAGAATATAGAAAAGTATATATGGGTAAATAATATATCTCAGTCAGTACTAGTAATATAGAAAAGTACATACGGGTAAATAATATTTCTCAGTCAATACTAAGAATATAGAAAAGTACATCAGGGTAAATACTATCTCTCAGTCAATACTAAGAATATAGAAAAGTACATACGGGTAAATAATATCTCTTAGTCAATACTAAGAATATAGAAAAGTACATACGAGTTAATAATATCTCTCAGTCAGTACTAAGAATATAGAAAAGTACATACGGGTAAATAATATCTCTCAGTCAGTACTAATAATATAGAAAAGTACATAAAGATAAAAAGTATCTCTCAGTCAATACTGAGAATATAGAAACGTACACAAGGGTAAATAGTATCTCTCAGTCAGTACTAAGAATATAGAAAAGTACATAAGGGTAAATAATATCTCTCAGTCAATACTAAGAATATAGAAAAGTACATACAGGTAAACAATATCTCTAAGTCAGTACTAAGAATATAGAAAAGTACATAAGGTAAATAATATCTCTCAGTCAATAGTAAGAATATAGAAAAGTACATACGGGTAAATAATATCTCTGTCAGTACTAATAATATAGAAAAGTACATACGGGTTAATAATATCTCTCAGTCAGTACTAAGAATATAGAAAAGTAGATAAGGGTAAATAATATCTCTCCGTCAATACTAAGAATATAGAAAAGTACATACGGGTAAAAAATATCTCTCAGTCAGTACTTAGAATATAGAAAAGTACATAAGGGTAAATAATATATCTCAGTCAATACTTAGAATATAGAAAAGTACATACGGGTAAATTTTGCTATTACGAATTCATCATTTTAGAAATCCGTCCGTCCGTTTGTTCGTTCGTCCGGATGGCTCCAATCGCGTTTCCGGAGCAGAACTCGAAAACTATACAGCCAATCTTAATGAAACTTGGTAGGCACATTAACCATTATCTGTAGTTGTGCCTTTTGCTATTACGGATTCATCATTTTAAAAATCTGTCCGTCTGTCTGTCCGTTCGTCAGGATGGCTCGAATCCGTTTCCGCAGCAGAACTCGAAAACTATTAAGCCAATCTTAATGAAACTTGGTAAGCACATTAACCATTGACTAGTTGTGCCTTCTGCTATTACGGATTTATCATTTTAAAAATCAGTCCATCTGTCCGTTCGTCTGGATGGCCGCAATCATTATAGCATTCTTCCTCAGAACAGGGCATGTTGCGTGCCATTATCTGAAAGGTCTTGGGGCGTACGTTGGGTTTACTAAAACTCTTGTTCAACATTGCTATTATTAGTTGAACTGGAGTAATTTAGACACAAATAATTATACAGCTTTGGAATCCCAAATAAAAACAAACATAAAGTTTGTATTTTGCAACTCACAAATACTTCAAATGATAGCATACATCCATTTTCTGTCAAGTCTAAAACTGCAGACAATGCCATGTCATTTTTAGTAGCCTCAGCCTTAAACAAATGTTTCTTCATTATAGCCTTAAGTGGCTTGTGATCAGATTTAACTTTGACCTTTCTGCATGCTGTGCAACCATGGAACTTTTTACACCCAACCACTATTGCTAATAATTCTTTTTTTTTAGTTGGGCATAGTTTCTCTCTGCTACAGACACTGCTTCGAAGCATAGGCAATTGGTCTGCCTCGCTACATACATTGTTGTTCCAGGCCCCTTGGGCTAGCATCCACTGATAAAGTAAGAGGCCATTTTGATTCACAAATATTTTTTTTTGCCAAAATAGGAGCTTTACAAAGCATTTGTTTCAAATTTTGAAAACAACTTTCTTGCTGTGTACCCCATTCAAACATAATGTCTTTACACAAAGTTTTGCCAATGACTCTGTCTGAGTAGACATCTCAGGTATAAATTTTCCTAAATAAGTGATTACTCCTAATTAGTGTTGAATTGCCACCTTACTATCTGGGCTAGGCATTTCCATAACTGCTCTTATTTTCTAGGCATCTGGCTTTAGTCATTCAGAGCTAACAATATGTCCTGGATAAGGGATCTCATTCACTTTGAAAGAGACCTTGTCACTTTTTAACTTCGAGTTAGATTTTTGAATTATATCAAACACCTGTTGAGCGCCTTCATCGGGCTCTGTCTCAATTTGCCCCCAAATCAAAATAGCATCCATTACTACTTCAACCCCTTCCATACCTTCCAATAAAATACTCATTAAAAAAATGTAAACACTATTGTTTGTCCTTTTCGGTCGATTTGTTTCTCCTTTTTTAGGTTTACTGTCAACAGTCAAGTCTGTTTGAATCTTATCTTTATTTAAAGAACCTTGGATAACAGAGTTCGGCCATATGTTCACGCCACAGCGTAGCTGAAATACCGCTGAATGTGGGGTAAAACATCAATCAATCAATCAATCATTCTCCTTTGAAATATTTCAGGAGGATTATTTATTCCCAATGGAAGTCGCAGGTACCTATGTCTACCTAATGGGGTATTAAAAGTACACAATTTAAAACTCCTCTTACTTCAGTTGCCAATAACCACTGGTGGCATACAATTTTGTGAAAAATTCAGTTCCCTCTAATCTTGAAGCTACTTGTTCAATTGTATTCTCTCTCTACAGAATTATTATAATCACCAGGCTCGAGATAGATAGTTAATAGATACTTCACTATCTAAAGATTCTAAACCTGTAGATACGTTCTTATATATTTCTTCAATGACACCCTTAGTTAAGCTTACTGCCTGCCTGTTTTCTTTTTTAGTTTTGTTTGTTGTTTCTACCTTAATACTACTTGTTCGGATGAAAATCTGGAACATCTGTCTGACCTTTTTCCAATTTTCGCTTACGGTCCCTTCGAAAGTTAGGAAGGAAGGTGGGCGCAACTACTCCATCTCGCTGAAGTTGTTGGATTTTTTTTTTATTCTGACACCATGTAACGTATTTAACACGACAACATATTTCACCCATGTCTACGGAACCCACTGCGCAGGCGCCGAGGTTTATTAACATACACTTGTACATAGATTGTAGTAATACATATAGTGACGTATAGGACAGATATTAACGTTGAATGCCCCGAGCAACTGAAAAATCAATAAATGATTTAGGAACAGTCATAATACACAAAAGCTTGACGTATTGTTTGGATTGGGTTGAGTTGTGTTAGGTTCAAAGAGTTGGACGCCGGTATTAAGGTTATTTCACTCACACCAAGCTAACATCTGTCATAAGTATTAAATACATAGACCTTACAGATGTGCAAAGTAGCTGTATGGTATGCTTAACCCCACCCCCAAAAAGCGTTGTCCTAACCTACATACAAAGCTAAGGCGAATAGTTCCCCTTGACTAAGCTGTGTCCCAGATGATCATCTCATTTGTTTATGCTATTATTTAACATGATACAGATTACAAATTTAGACTATACCTGACAATAAACTTACCGTTAATCTGACGATAAAACACATACAAATATCACCAGAATAACTTTCCTCTCCACTTTGTGTAGTTGTTTATGATTTCGGTTGGATTCGGGATAAGGTTGTTCCACTATAAAGGCCTGTTAACAGGAAATCTGATTCGACTTTTCTACACAAACAACCTATTTACAGGTCATATTACTGATACCGGTAGCAACTGGACTTATAGTTCCCAATATTCTTTCACGTTATACCGACCTGCAAACAATCACTCGAGTTCTTGAAATGAACGTAATAATTAACACAAAAAGGCGTCGAGGTTTACCTGAACTTGCTGGTATAGTTAAGCATTAAGTATGGAACGGGCTGTAATCTACAGTATTTTTGTTGTCCAGGACTGAGATTAGAATTGTAAATAAATAGAGAAGGTACGGTGTCATCTTATATGCTGTTCAGCTTCGCTGATCACGTCATAGCAGTGTTATGAGACACAAAAAGTAATGTTCAATAGGCCTGCTTACTCTGGCAGTAATTCTACACTATTTTTTTGTCCAGAATTGTTTACGAGCCAATCAGTCAGAACGAACTCATGTTTTTCTTCAACCTCACCTGCGCTTCTGAGATAGTTATATCGTTATTACGACCTAGAATGTCGTGAGTGCGAGTTAGTGTTCCGCTATTGCGAGCTTGCCATCTTGTAAAACGAGTTGAACGTCGAAAGCATCAATCAAACTAGAAATTCCAATTGCAAAATAATGAACATTCATAAATACAAACACAATTCATGGCGTGTTCCGATCCGCTGCTCCCTGATAACAGTTGCTTATATAAAGCTCATTTACCTCCTTGCTATGCTACATGAAGCTTCCTAACCTTTAGAAAGAGCAGATCGAGAACACATTTGGTAACGTTAGACCGACACTCAACGTCCATTTTCATGTCAAAATCAATCATTTCTCAGCAGTACCACAATCGCTTAAAAATGTCTTCCGCGGTAACAAGGTCATGCGGATTCAACATTATTTAGTATTCAAAGGCAGGCCTTATTTCTAAAGTTTTGGTACAGCCGCTCCTCGTATCTCTGTATACGTTATAGTCTATATAAGATACGTATTCGCAACTTATTTACCCCTGTGACTTACGTACAGCCCGTTTGGTCATAAACCAGGACCATTTTGATGTAATGATAGTCGCTAAACGGTGTAAATTGTGCGGTTGTCGTCAGCATACAATCATTCTTAAATGAATAAAATTGTTAAATTTTATGATGATCTACTTTACACATTTTCAAATTATTATGCACCTGATTTTGTTTGTAAAAGTAGAGCCCTCTCGTGGCTTTCTGGTAAGACAGCAATGGTGCGGGTTTATCCCAAAGTTCCCAGTCTGCGGTAAAAAGCTAGATGGTGCTTGATAATGATTGCTTGATTGATTGGTGTTTTACGCCATATTCAGCGGTATTTCAGCTACGCTGTGGCGTGAACATATAGTCAAACCCTTTCATCCAATGTTCTTTATTTAAAGATAAATTTCAAACAGACTGCACCCTTGGCAGTAAACATAAAAAATTGAAACAATTTAAACGAAAAAAAAACATACATTAGCGTTAACATTTTTTCTGTGTGTTTTTTTCCTTTTTGAGAAAGTAAGTCATATTTCATTTTGTATCTAACAATTGTAAATATCGTGTTGAAAACTATGTCTGGTTTTTCTTTTTGGCGAGCCACCAGCACTATGTGTTCTGTTGGCTTTTAACCGAGGGTGTTTGCCATTAATTCGCCCTCGGGAAGGCGGAGGTGGGTGAGCTATATAGAGGGATGAGGCCTGATGCCAGAGCAACCGGCTCCGACCCATGGGACTTGCTTGTTGATGGTTTTGGAGGGAGGGGTTCAACCCTCTCGATGTTAATTACATTGATTGGCTGTTCACAATGAAACGTTTGAACAGCGTCACTTGTGGCTTTGGAAGGTCTAGCCTCTGGGTAAAATATTTTTTTAGATTTTGTTTGATTGTTTATTTTGTTTGTTTTGCTGTAGCGTTGATGTAGTAGTTTGTGTGGATGTAGCGATGATCATTGATTTTATGTTTACGGGTGAAGGGTGTTCATCATTAGTTGGCCACGTAAAAACGGTCTGTGCAACAGACACACACACTTTCTTCGTGACATTGGCGTAGGACTGGGAAGACCCTTGTACATCAGTGGCAAAGACAAGGCGCCGTGCTTCGATATAACTAACTTTTTTTCGGACTTGATTACTTGGATTTGCTTTTCTTTTATAAAATGATTATTTTGTTTGTTTTGCTGTAGCGTTGATGTAGTAGTTTGTGTGGATGTAGCGATGATCATTGGTTTTATGTTTACGGGTGAAGGGTGTTCATCATCAGTTGGCCACGTAAAAACGGTCTGTGCAACAGACACAGACACTTTCTTCGTGACATTGGCGTAGGACTGGGAAGACCCTTGTACATCAGTGGCAAAGACAAGGCGCCGTGCTTCGATATAACTAACTTTTTTTCGGACTTGATTACTTGGATTTGCTTTTCTTTTATAAAATGATTATTTTGTTTGTTTTGCTGTAGCGTTGATGTAGTAGTTTGTGTGGATGTAGCGATGATCATTGGTTTTATGTTTACGGGTGAAGGGTGTTCATCATCAGTTGGCCACGTAAAAACGGTCTGTGCAACAGACACAGACACTTTCTTCGTGACATTGGCGTAGGACTGGGATGACCCTTGTACATCAGTGGCAAAGACAAGGCGCCGTGCTTCGATATAACTAACGTTTTTTCGGACTTGATTACTTGGATTTGCTTTTCTTTTATAAAATGGCTAGTCTTTGGAGGAGGTCATGTGGGCCTCATTGTAGTTGGAGCATTTAATAGCGTGGTTGCATTCGAAGCCATCATGGCCTTGCTCAGAACAACGAAAGTATACCAAACCACCTTTACACTGGGTCTTACCGTGTCCAAACTTTTGACACTGGCAGCAAAGTTGGGTTGGGGATGAAGTATCTACCCACATCCTGTAAGCACCAATGTAGATGTGGTCTAGAACTGTAGTTGAATCAAAGGTAATCAATTCGTTGTTGGGTTTAATTAGGCTGCCATCCTTTTTTGTTGTCAAGCGCTTAACGTTAGTTATACCTTGACCACAGAGCTCAGTGCAGATCTCTTCCTCTGATAGATCAGAGAGATCTCTGCCTCTGTCTCGGATGATCCCCTACTGCTGTTAAATGATCGATGTGGTGTGACTGTCACAGATAATTCCAAATTTTTCTTTAATTTAAGAAGGTTACCCGCCTGTTGCTGTCTGGTGCATTCCACAGGAATGTGACCAGAGCGCATTTTGGTTACGTTTTTAAGTGTCCCTGTGGTAGCTACAAGTGTTTTGTTCAACGCAAAAGGCGATATTTTAGCTACAGCTGTTTCATTTGTACTACTTATTATTATGAACTTTGGCCAGTTTTCTTTAACTTTTCGCTTTTTTCCAATGTCTGTAGGGGGCGTTTGGGAATTCATAATAGAGTGTAAATGTTTCACCACCCGAGTTCCCCACCCGCCACGGAGTGCCACCAAGGGTGACACCTCCTTAGCAGTATCCAGAAGAGGTAGGTAACGAGGATTCCATGAGTGGTATACTTAAATAGGAAACTTCAAAAATATATTTTGGCTTGCCACTTAATTGGCCCATTAGCCACAGCCTTCTGCAATGATCTTAAGGTATGATGGGTTCAACCATTTTCTATAAATATCAATATTTCTTTACATTATAGTTTTATTAATTTCGAACGAATCAATCTTGGATCATTGCAGAGGTCGGGAACAAGCCGATTGATCAGATCGAGCCAATCTGACCACCCGTCTAAGAGAATATTGATTGTGTTGGAGCAAAATGGTTATGTGGAACCCTTTTGCCAGCCAAGATGCTCCTCAATCACCAGGATCTCATTCTCCTCCGACACGGGATGCAACCGACGGCTAACAGGTTGCCTCTTTTCTCGCCTCTTACGATCAACCGAGGAAGCCGAGGGAGTATTATGCATGCCTGCTGATGGTAAATGGCCCATCCGCTCACCTACGGGGGGTACTTGATACGTTACAAAATGTGTAGAGCTATACTCAGTAGCATCGACAGGAGTTTCGCTTGCTGTTCTCAATAGCGGTCATGTAAATTACCAATAATGCACCGCGTTAGGCGTTTAAACATGGAACTAGCATCGTGAGCGAGAAGCAGAATATTGTGGATGACAGCCTTTAACTTTTAATATCTGCCCCTACATATCACCAGGGTTCCCACGCCTCCTGGGAAGTCCTGGAACGGTACCGTACTCCTGTTTTTAAAAGTGCTTAAAAATCCTGGAAAATTAACAGGGTCCTTCGAAGTGCTGGAAAGTGTAGAATTCGTTTGTGTTTTGCGACAACATGACAAACTATTGTTATTATAATCTATTTACATGTAAATTTTTTAATTTCACAAAAGTCCGAGATCATTTGTTTCTTGGAAAACCCTGAAAAAAAACATTATTTTACTCCTGGAAATTCTTTTTAAATAAGTGTGGGAACCCTGATCACAAAATCTAGCTTTATTTAGAGAGATAGAGTGCACATAACTGTGTCATTTCAAGCTTTTTTCACCTACCGGCTAATTATAGGTTCAATTAGCACTGTCTTTTAATATTTGATATACGGAACTTATATGCCAATTTTACGAGACTTGAAATCACCCATTAGACTTGTTAAAAGTTTGGAAATACATTTCAAGTATCTGTTGCCAACCGGACTGTAAACTTGATATTTTAATATAAGGGCCAGTAACTTTCACCTTTAAGCATGTTTAAAAAAAGGATACAGGATTTATTATACAGGAAGCCATTAAGTCTACTTAATTGAAGATTTGAGTGCTACATCGAGATGTGGGCAATTACACAGTGTGTGACGTTTAAATACTGTAGATATACCCTTACGTATGGCTATGGGGAACCCCTTTGCTACGGCTGTGTTGGACACATATTTTGCATATCTGAGTCTTTTGAGCCGGTTTAATTCACACATACATTTATAGTCGGTTTAAAAGTTGAAACCGGCGTTTTAAGACACATTTTAAGTGGATGAAGTTTTACCAGTTTAAAACACATGTGCGTTCACACGGACAACGTCAAACTGTTGTCGAGTCACTTTTGGAGTAGCCTAAAGCGGGTTTAAATGCGGTCGTATAAGAACACAGTGAGCTTGTTGTCTAGCTCTTGCTCGGTTCACTTTTACCCCACGATGATTTACCTGGGATTACAATATAGACTTCTGCCTATATCGTAAAGGAGAAGACCACCCAAAAACCATATTCTATAAATACGGTAAGTAAAACTTTTTGTGTGTAATACAATACATTAATTTCCCTTTTCGTAACCTGATCGTAACTCTGGTTATCATCAATTAAAGATTATCACAAGCACCAGTTGAGTCATCAAATCCTGTGCTTCTAAGTTTTCCTGCACTCTGGTTGATCAGCCAATTTTACACTATCCAATGAAAGATCAGTGAAGTCTGCTGTACACAGGATTTGATGATTCAAGTGGTTTCTGTGTTCCTCTTTAATGGAGGATTTCTAGAGTTATGATCGGGTTAGGAACATCCAAATTTTTGTATTGCGTTTGACACAAATATTTTACCTATGCAGAAATACGTTTTTTGGGTGGTCTTGTCCTTTAATCCTAAATAAATCATAAGACTGCATCCACGATATCTGAATCTACTAAACCTGACACAGTATGTTGATGACCAGATCTACTAAACCTGACACAGTATGTTGAGGACCAGAATTATTTGTTAAAAACATGATATTTGAATGGAGCACAAGAACTTATAAGAAACAACACTAAAGTGACATATAGCAATGTCAATAAAATATTGTTTTGCAACAGCTTTGCTTATCTAGTATGGTGCATGTAGGGGACAATACTCTGCATCAGACAGCCTAACGTGAACATAGTTATTCCCCCTTTTAAGCCGTTTCAGACATCTTAAAATTATTTTAATGTAGCCTAATGCTGGGGCCAATACTCTGAGAAGATAATACTATACGAACAGAGAGTTATCCCAAAATACATAAGTGATTGCTTTTTATTTCAACAATATATATATTTTGAATAAATGAAGAGAGAAAATTTCACTTGCGTCCATCATTACATTGGTAGTTAATTATCTATTGTATATACTATATCTTCTCAGTCTAATTAAAATCAGATCTCAAAAACGCTCCCCGTGTTTTATTTGTCGGTATATTGAGGT